>OZ024718.1:62904634-63139230 GCA_964016875.1 Fallopia convolvulus | reverse complement strand
TATAGACAAAAGTTTTTGTCAAATTGGATTTGAATTCTCTTTTGCCAACTTGGGAATATAAATATTCTAAAACATGGCAACGTTTAAATGAGTCCATCCTAAATTGGATAGGATTTAAATTGGTATCAAAGAATAGATATAGTCAACCAATAAAATTGGCAAGAAAAGGCATATTATATTGATCATTGCGAATCTAATCATTTGCATTGCGCTGCACCTTTTTGCATATATAAAAGGAAGTCTTAACAAACATATTTTGCATTCCTATCTCAACAGCATTCAAGGGAGAAGGGTTCTTACATGAAGAGAAAGGTTTTAACTGTTTGATAGCCAAGGATGACTTGCCTGCTTTGCTAATCTATGAAGGCTTCATATAATTAATGATGAGGCCTTTGTAGTAAAAAGAGTCAGGCAGTCTCTTTGGCTATTCTGATAGGCTCTTCTCTTTCATGTTAACCCTTCTTTCTCAATTCACTTGAAAAACACTTTTTTTTAAAACCTATATATGTCATGTGGCAAAACATCTCAGTCTAGCTAGATGTCATAAATTTTAAGCAGTTATAGATGTGCTAGGACTAAGTAGATTGCAAACACATGTCACCTGCATGAGTAAACTAACTCAAAATAATTTTCTAGTCCCTTCCTATACAACAAATCATGTACATCGACCTTACTTGTGCTGCATTATATATATAAATGCATTGAAAGATGTTATGAAAATTGAACCTATGAACTACCTATATCTTATCATACTAGTTCTCAATCTTCAAATCCAAAAGTTTATTTCTTGTTGAGTTTGAAGACCCTGGTATATTTACCACCATGCATACACATTATTGGTTAGATGACATTTAGCATTAACCAGGCATTACCATTTTATGTTTATGTTGAGAGTTCTCACTCGAAAAATTGAGAATTCTCTAGTATATAATACTATGAGAGTTACTTCACTCATTGTCATCATGTGATTTTGGATTATTGGAATTGCATTTGACTTTATATATTAGGCCCGTTATCCAACCTATTGGTCCATCATATCGGCCCGCCAAACTTTATCAGTTATATGTTGCCAAATCAGCAAAGCAAGTTTAATTTCATTTTTTTTTCATGAGTTATGATCATATTAAAGAAAATTTGTTCTAAATATCCCAATTTTCACACGGTTGCGCTCTCTACCTTGACTTTTTCGAATTTCAAAATATTCTATACTTTGGGGGTCGTTGCGCACTCTACCTTCAAAATGTCCACTTTGAAAAAAAGTACTCCCTCCGTATAAGTCTACTTATCTTTTTAGACTTAAAATCTTGTTTAAAAAAATTTGTCCTTTTACATATTTTGAACCCAACTTTCCCACTTTAACCCTTACATTTAATGAAAAAATAAACTAAATTTGCTTTATTTTCATTTTCAATGCATAAAGTAAACATTTAATAAAGGACATTTTTGTCTAATTCAAAATTTTCTTAATATATGTGTTCAACTCTAAGAAGACAAGTAGACTTATACGGAGAGAGTATATATAGCACCATACCTCTTAATTTGGTAACAAAATTGCCCACTCCGTGTACAAACAATAAACTAATTTTTGAAAATTATTAGTCTTGTCATTACAGGATTAAACCATTAAAATACGCCAACCTCCGGGTTTTAAAGTTAAACAAAGATGGGTCCTTGGACCAAGATGTTTTCATCTGCCAACCTCCAGGTTTTGTTAATTCCTTTTCCCCACTCATATTTACAAATTAAACAAATCTCTCTATGGTTTAAAACAATCTCTCCAAGATTGGTTCTCTTGTCTTTGTGACTCTCTTGTCACCATGGGTTTATCACCCTCCTAGTCTGATTCCTCTCTTTTCTTCAATTTCCAAGGGAACTAATATTTGTGACTCTCTTGCAATAACCTTGGCACGGCTTACCTTGCAGTTTGTATGTGTCTTGGACTCTTGCTTCGTAGTTCCCACCGAAGATCTTGATCTGTTGGTTCTCAGGGAACAGTGCGATGCTGAAGCCGTGGAGTTCCTCTTCGTGGATGTAGTTGAAGACGACTCTTCAGTAGATCAATCATATGTAATACTTGATATAGGTTTGAATCACGTAGAAACGTTTTCCGAAATCAATATTTCGCCCCCTACATAGCCTTGGGGAATCCACGAAATTTGAAGTGAGATAAGACAAACCAACCGATCTCTAACAAGGCTATGAAAGAGATCGAACCTTAGAGTTCATGTAAATGGATATTAGACTCTATTTGAAGTTCAATCATGGAGAGAAATGCTCTCCTCTGATTATGTGAACCACGTGAACCAACGTCACCCGCCCGACACCAAACTCCCAAAAGCCATATATATAGGGAAAGGAAAAACTGTTTCAGGCAACGGTTACTAGCAGTTACTAGAAGTTAACGGCGGTTACCAAGTGCCACGAAAGGTTACCCTCAATAACCCACGTCACCCATCAGTTATTAACTCATTAAGGAAGTTACAATGCATTTAAACAACGATTACATGACCGTTATCAACAATTAATAAATTGTTGAAATTTAGGCATGCGTCAGAGAACTATTGTTCCCACTATTGTTCCCTCCAAGGGAACAGACATTGTTTCCTCCAATAGGTAACAAACATTGTTCCTTTCCAGGTCGCAACTTCTCCTTAATATTTCCCTCTAGACCTCAACTATGCTTACACGAGCGCACACTCCGCACACCCAAACCCGTGATATAGCAAAGTAAGATCTCATAGTGTTGTATGAATCCCAATCACACTAAAAGGCATTGTTCCCATATAGGGAACAATAACTTGATGACACTAAAATCACCAACAATCCTCCCCCATTTTAGTGTAATCCTTGATTCATAAAATAAGCAAGATTTTATCCCAAACTCATGCATAAGCGAAAATGTCGAAAACGATTAAATTTCCGCTTTAGTGTAGTTACACATTTCAAACACCCCGGAATCATGGTGTCCTAAGGATTGAACCAATCAACCACTTTGGATGCATGAATATAACACACACATAAGCTTCGTTACATCTCTTAAGGTTTACTTGACTTTATTAAGGGCCTCGAGTCCATATCTATTCGTGAACGTATGTGAAGCCAACCCGAAGCTTCATGAAGCGGCCAAACCTCACGTCCATATAGGTAGATCCTTTAATCATGCACCTACAATTGCACTTTTTTAAAGGAACTATTAAGAAGACTACGCCTTCAACCTCCCCAACTTGTTGGAACAGAGCACACCTTTGGGGATTGTTATGTTGTGCTCACAGTTTCTAGGTATGGGCTTTCCACATTGAATTTTGTCCCTAATTTTCATTAGGTAGGAATTGGGTATCCCATCACTAGAAAGCTATACGGGTCTTTTATCCCATCCCCTTACAACTAACCCCTTCGTCAAGTGGTTAGCCAAACTTATTTTGACCGAACTAAAACAACAATATCACACTATGTATCACAATCCATGTCATACCTTCACATCCAAAAGACGTGACATGTAATAGAACATTGTAACAATGATCGTTCCCCTCTGGCCAGAGATATTTTGCTCACATAGTTAAAATTTGTTTCGGCCTTCACAAAACATTGTAGATTTTAATCAATAGTCGTTACCTTAAACAAGGCTACAACTCAGACTACCAATTTCGTTCCCATTGTCAAAATCAGAATGCTAGATCATTTTCCATAGCCCGTGACTGTTCCCAAGTAGAAATATCCATCCACTTCTAGAAAATAATTTTCTATCTAACGATCCAACTTGCATCCAACATTTCCATTTCCAAGGAAATTATGTCATTACTAAGACCACAATCCATGGTCCTTACCAAGTAATCGAGTACCCATAACCAACCATGTAACAAGTATATTCTTATGTAAAAACTTTGTACTCTTCCTTGTTACACTTACAGTTTTAACAACTCGTAAGCAAATTGAGTTGAGATACCATCATGCTTCATTAGGCATAATCTACAAATTCAAATCCATGAGAGAAGACAAGAAATCAAGGGATACATTTCCAAGCAAGAAACAATCGTTCATGTCAAGTGACATCGTTCCCAGGGGACACGTTTCCTGTCAACTGACATCGTTCCCAAGAACATTTTTCCTGTCAATTGACATCGTTCCCAAGGACGCATTTCCTGTCACATGACATCGTTCCCATGGATACGTTTCCTCAAGGATTGACTTCGACCTCCCCCATGTTCTTCATAGAATTTTTCAATTCTCATGAAATCATACATATTGTACATGCTACACAAACACCATCGTTAGTATAAAATTAAGAAATATAACAAGCATCATATAAATATAATACAAGTACAATATGAAATAAACCGATTAATCTGTATAAATACAGTAGAGTCAAATAGCCAACCTGTGAAACACAGTAGAGCCTTCATAGTAGACTTAATCAAGTAACTTGTCCAGGGAACAGTAGACCAAAATTAAGTAATCTTATATCTAGTAGACTTTACTCAAGTAACATGTCTTGGGAGTTGAAAAAAAAAAATTAATCAAACGGGATTCATCTGAAAGAGAGGAAAAGGTTTCGTTATTGCTAAATAAAAACGATCATTTTCAAAAAATGTATAGATATGATCTTTTAGCATATTAATCGATTTATTATGAAGATAAGAAGGACAACTTGGAGTAAGTAATCTAGATTTAATCACGAGTAATCTACACACAAGTATAGTAGACTCATATCATCATTTATTCATGATCACTTCCTTGATCATCTTATATGGTTATCAAAAACCATAAAGTATAATGTCTTGTAATAGACTCTTGTTCCCATACAATTTATATCAAGGAACAAGCATCAATCCATTAGAAACAGATTTGTTCCATTGCAAGGAACATTCAACGTTCCCTTCAAGGGTACATCTTTCTTAAAAGAAAATTCTTCATATAGACAACTACTATAACTTATTCATATCCTTCAGGAACAATAATCTTATCAAGGAACAATTCCCTCACGGGATCATTCAACGTTCCTTCTCGGGATTAGTTATCCGAAATTCATTTGATCCAAAATTCATTTGATCTAAAATTCAGTTTTTCTCACACAATCATATAATAATCTCTTATATATGATTTAACCAAATTTGGGTATTACACCAATCAACTCTCATTCCATAAGTAATGAGAAAACCACGTGTACAAAACACATCCATTATACGGATTCTTATTCCATGATCAAAAGATCACCCATGGGTAAAGATCAACCATTACCTCATTTTACATATCATTCATCAAAACAATATCAAGGAAAAAACCCTTCATTTCCCAAGATTAAACATGAGAGAATTCGGATCCACCGTTATAGGTTTTCGGGTTCTTAAGTAGGACAATCAAACCTTTGATCTCCTCCAACTTCAAATTGGTTGTCTTCCTCGAAAGCCATTGCCATATGATTGATCTCAAGATATTGATTTCGAATGTAGGTGTCTTGGACTCTTGCTTCGTAGTTCCCATCGAAGATCCTGTATCTGCTGGTACTCAAGGAACATTGCGATGCTGAAGCCGTGGAGTTCCTCTTCGTGGATGTAGTTGAAGACGACTCTTCAGTAGATCAATCATATGTAATACTTGATATAGGTTTGAATCACGTAGAAACGCTTTCCGAAATCAATATTTCGCCCCATACATAGCCTTGGGGAATCCACGAAATTTGAAGTGAGATAAAACAAACCAACCAATCTCTAACAAGGCTATGAAAGAGATCGAACCTTAGAGTTCATGTAAATGGATATTAGACTCTATTTGAAGTTCAATCATGGAGAGAAATGCTCTCCTTTGATTATGTGAACCACGTGAACCAACGTCATCCGCCCGACACCAAACTCCCAATAGTCATATATATAGGCAAAGGGAAAACTGTTTCAGGGAACGGTTACCAGCAGTTACTAGAAGTTAACGGCAGTTACCAAGTTCCACGAAAGGTTATCCTCAATAACCCACGTCACCCATCAGTTATTAACTCATTAAGGAAGTTACAATGCAGTTAAACAACGATTACATGACCGTTATCAACAATTAACAACGTGCCGAAATTCTAGGCATGCGTCAGAGAACTATTGTTCCCACTATTGTTCCCTCCAAGGGAACAGACATTGTTTCCTCCAATAGGTAACAAACATTGTTCCTTTCCAGGTCGCAACTTCTCCTTAATATTTCCCTCTAGACCTCAACTATGCTTACACGAGCGCGCACTCCGCACACCCAAACCCGTGACATAGCAAAGTAAGATCTCATAATGTCGTATGAATCTCAATCACACTAAAAGGCATTGTTCCCATATAGGGAACAATAACTTGATGACACTAAAATCACCAACACAGTTAATCATGTTTTGCATCATCGAATCAAACACTTGAGTCTGCACTATATATTAAGTATCACTTCATCAGAGAACGTGTCAAGAACAAATTGCTCTAGGTCTCATTCATCTCCTCCCAAGACCAGAAGGCTGACCTGCTCACTAAAGCACTCTCCACGAGTCATTTCCTGCTTCTTCGATCACACCTCGGCCTTTTCCCGAATTGGATCGAGGGGGGATAGAAGACCAATAAGCCCAACAATCCTAAATAGTGGTCCATTATCAAACACTAGCATATAGAATATTCACTATTCAGTATAAACATTGTAATCTACAAATAAATTAAATTAAGGAAGATATTATCTTACATTTTCCCATGTCATGCTGCTGAATGAGCCAAAAAATAATAATTCAGGGTGTAATTTGCTATCATCCAAACATGGGAACTGGTAAGCGTGGCCAGGTTAAAAATGCAACAAAAGGAAAGAAAAGAGTGAAACTAACGTTTTTTTTTCTTCTCCTAACAAAACATCAAAATCTTTTTTTTTTTTGGTAACAACAAAACATCAAAATCTGTAGATCTAGAAATCGATCTAAATTTAAATGTCTTCTTTTTAATCTATTTGGAAAAATATAGTAAATGAAGTTCACCGCTATTTTGTCGGATATGATCTTAATTTGTATCAACGGATAAAATATAAAACCACTCACGTACATATGCAGGAAAAGGGTAAAATGTTTCATTCCAAATCTCATCATTTGCATTGGTCCAAGTCTTTTTGCATATTAACAAGGGACTTGAAGATTACAAATGTGATTTGAGCCTAAGATCGATATGTAGAAAACAACATTTTCGAGTTCCTTATTCAAAGCTAGCTAGCTCAAAGTATTTGATTGAGTACAGGCATTTGAGCTAGTCTCACAATTAACCCTAACAACAAATCTCATTCCTAATCCAATGTCAATTCGAAAGACGTATATAAGGGAAGAAAAATGTAAGCAAACGCAAGTTTCTTTACATGTGGCAAATATCATTTTGGTTTTTAATTACTTGTGGCAAAATCAGCAGCAATACACAAGTTCCATTCAGTATCATTGCTACATAATAGAAAGAAACCAGAATATACATTCAAGATGAACAAATGAGTCTCCTATATACCCTAGAAACCACTTCAGCATAACTACACTCAATAAACTATCAAAAATTCGTCTGTCTATTAATTGAAGCAGATTTTGAAAATAATCTTCACAAAACAAGGTGATAGGTAACTAAAAGATATATAAAAATCAAACCAAATCAAAATGATGTGTAAGGGATGTCAGAGAATGAATTGAACACTGATAAGTCCAAAGAGCATGTAAGAGGAAATTCACTCCTCATATATATCCAAAAGCAGCAAAATCTATAGACCTAAAGTCAAAATGGATTTGAATTCTCTTTTCCATATATATGTAGGAATATATTCTAAATATAGTGGTGCAATTAGATGAAGTCCAACAGAAAGGAAAGAACTAAGAATAACATGGGAACAATTAAATGAGTCCATCATTGATCGGATAGGATCTAAATTCGTGTCAATAATGGATGGAAAGTCAAACAATCACATATGCACACAAATGTCATATTGGTTTGCATTGCTAGCAAGCACCTTTGTGCATGTATAAAAGGGAGCTTAATAATGACTATATTTTACATTCTCGTCACAACAAACAACAAAGAGTTGTACGTTCTCTTAAAAGGAAGAGGGGGTATTACATGAAGAGAAAGGTTTTAACTATTTGGTAGCCAAGGATGACTTGCCTGCTCTTCCCTTAATTATATCGAGGGTTTCACTTCATTATGAGACCCTTAATTAAGTCGTAGAAAGAGTCAGGCAGTCTCCTTGGCTAATCTAATAGGCCCTTCTCTATCATGCTAACCCTCCTTTCTTGTTTCTATGTAAGTCTTTTCTTATGTTAATAGATCTATCACCCAAGTTATGATATATGTTCTTAATTTTACACAAAGTTGAGCATTTGATTCGTGACAGACATTCGAATCAAAACCCTAATAAGAAATCTCAATCATAACCCTATGAATTATCCCGTACGTCAGTATCTTTTAAATTGAAGTTTCATGTGAATTTATAATTTGTGAGGTTTGTTGTGGTATTTTGTAGTGTTGACTTGTACATATATTTAGTTAGGGTGGTGGAATATGTTGTTAATCTACTTTCTAGGGTTTTTTTATTTAGAGGAATTAGTGCCTCATGCTCCATTGTTATTAGGTTTAATTAATTCGACTTGTTATAATTTTATGATTTAATGGTTTGATTATGGTGGAATTGGGGCTGTGAGTATAATTGTAGTATGATAGGATCATATTTTTGAGGATAATTTTTATAGGGCTTAGGAAGGGTTGGATATAACCACTTGTATGACAGGGATCGTTTTTAGGATTAATTGCCATTGTTATTAGGGATCACGATTTTTCAGGTTTCATAATTACAAGAGATATAAGGTAAGTAAACTAACCAATGTTCATATGTTGATGATCGAGCAACGATCATATGCTGATGAGTAATATCGCCCTTTAGCAATATTTCAAACAGAACAAGGAATGAAGTAGATTGCAAGCCTGAGTAAACAATCACAATGCAAAGCACTAAAATTATTCTTACTTGAGTTCAATTCAGATTAGGGCCTTTCTCAAAGCGTCTAGAATCTGATGAAGTCATTATATATTTAAAGAGTTTGGGATTTCAGTAGGACGGTGTTGGGAATTTGGTTCCAAACATCCGAACAATGATACTTGTCTTCAGTTTTGATAATGACAAACGCCATATGGGAACTAACGTCTTACATTCAAGTATTTCAAGGGATCGAACACCAGGTCTAACGAAGAATCTCCAAGAACGCAAAAGGAACACAAGAATATATAATAAGCAAGTTCCTATCAAAGGAACTCTAGAGAGAACAGTTCCCATCGCGTGGGAACTCACATGTGCAAACAAGACCGTTTAGCGCAAATCGCGGGATCCTATCTTGGACAGAACGAGGGCTCAGTCTGAGGTATAGATTGAAGCGAGTGATCCAACTGCCCGATTGATTTTCAAAGTTGACCAAGTTCAAATCAAAGTCACACTGAAGATCGCAAACATGGCGTGCAAGACAAAGGCTATTTCGGACAACATGAAAGAAAAGATTGCAGCCCAAGTTCATACGTGTATAAAGCCAAATGAATAGTGCTAGGAATAATCACTTCTCACAGAACAAACATTCACACACAAAGAAAGAAAGAAAGAAAGAAAGAAAGAAAGAGAGCCAAGAGAAGAGAAGTCCCCGGCGACGAGTGTTCGATCTCGGCGACAGCGAATCCAAGTTCCCATGAGTTAGGGAACTGCGACATTAAGCTCAAGGTGTAAGGTTCGATCTGTCTTATGTTTAGTTGAGTTGGTTCGCTTAGGAACAAGGTCGAAAAGACTTACTAGTGTTACTAGAATTAAGAAGAACTACTAGGAACAGAGAAGTGTAAGTCTTGCCTGTGTAACTAGGAAACAATCAATAAAATAAGAAGATCGTTCAAAATCCTCCAAGAGGAGGTAGATGTTTACACACACAACTAGTTGGTTGTTGTGGGGTTCCTCTATAAAAGAACTGTGTCGTTTACATTCTGCTTTACTTGCTTTTACTTTACTTCCGCCGCCTTAGGAACAACCTAACCGCCAGTTCCCAAGCTCTTACTAAAGCACGACGATCCAACAATTAGATAGATAAAAAAATTGTGAAACTCTTTCTTTTTTTGGGTGGAAGGAGAGGCGACACTCTCCAGCCCCACAAGGGGGCGTTATATTAATTTAAAAAAGCGGGCTAAGTAGTCAGTAAACGGTGGGATAGCCCGACCCCTTACATTAGCATTAAGCAAATAAATAACACCCCCGGTGGGTCAAACAATACATGAAATCCTAAGCTAAAAGATAAAGCTAAAGAAGCAAGGTAATCAGCAACATTGTTTACTTTTTTATAAATAAGACGGACCTGGACAATCCAATATAAATTCCTCCTAAGTAAGCCATGGTATTGAGCTACCAGGCTAAATAAAGGGTGGTAACGATCCACATGTTTACTTAGAAATAGACACATAATTTGTGAGTCTAGTTCAAGGCAAACCCTCATGTACCTCTGTTCCCATGCAAGACGTAAACCTTGAAGCTCACCCCAAAGCTCCGCCATAGGAGCAGTACAAATACCAATATAATGGACAAATCCTACATGCCACTGCCCATCGTTGTCTCGTATAACATAACTCCACCTGTTGTCGCTGTCCCATCTGAATTGATATTGACCCAACTCTCTGCCGGCCTAGTCCACATAATAAAGTGCTCTTCCTTCTCCCTAGTCATCCCGTGCAAATGAGTATGGCATGCATTATAGTACTCCCTTGCTTGTTCCAGAACAAACCCCTTCCTATTGCCTGTAAAGGGAGTATTGTCAAAAACACACCTGTTATGCCATTTCCAAATCCACCAAATAGCGGTAACAAAAATACAGTTCCAAGCACTACCACTATTATCCCTCTGAGTGTAGGAAATGTTAAAACGAATCCAAAAGGCAAAATTAGACTCGAAAAAAACTTCCTTGGCAAGAGGGGGTGAAGATCATCCCAAAAACGCTTTGTGATATAACAATCGCATAAAGATGGATCAGCGACCCTGCCTCAGTATATCATATTGAAAAAAGGCATCACCGGCAAAGTGACGCCTCACTCGTTCTTGATTCGTTAGAACAACTCCTTTCAAAGCAAGCCAAGAGAACATTCGGGCTCGCTCGTTAACTTTAAGCGACCAAATCTGCATATACAACACACAATCAGCCACAAAATAGTCATGATTAGGCCGAACCAACTGATAAGTGCTGCTAACTGTGTATTGGCTGATCGCTCTCTCACGGTGTGCGAGGGTCTAGAGATACAATTTATAACCCGACCCCGTTGTAGTACGTGGTGGGTGTCGAACACTCGGGAAGTCTACTCGATCGATGTGCCTAGATACTAGGAAGCTAGAAAGGTGAGCATAAAACGAAGGAAAACAAAGAAAACAGTCGGGACCGACACTGAGGTCACGTCGGGCCCGAGGTTGGCGACAAGAGGAAGTCGGGACCGACACTGTGTAAGTCGGGCCCGAGGTAGCTGGGTTTGTCGAACTTCAAAGATTAAAAGTAGATCTTGGGCTTTTGGGTTCCTTCCCTAGTAGATTTAAGGCTTTTCCACCCCAATTCAAGCAATGAGTGATGATCGGACTAGGATCGAGTGCTTTCGCCCTCGTTCCAACCACTTCTACACCTCGATCCATGGGGAAATCCCCTTCGAAGCAAGGTCTCGAGATTGACACATGTTCACTTTCGCTACTTTGCCAATCTCAAGCCTTGATTCCCAACTTTCGCAAGGAATTGTAGCTCTATGTAGAGTGGGTTACTTAGATCAAACACTCAAGGCTATGGAATTGGGGTTTCTAGCCTAAACCTAGCTAGGGTTTTCCCCCATAACCCAAGATCAAGGAGATCTACTCCATAAGGCAAACAAAGAAAGCAAACAAATCAAAAGGGAAAGCAATCAACATCATCAATCTCAAAACAAAGCAAAGTTTCATTCAAATCAAAAGCAATCCACAAATTCCAATCAAGGGTTTCCAAATCCACAAGATCAAAACCAAGCAAAGCTAATCTATCAACCAAACCTATCAATCTTCCTCTCCCTTGGCCGATTCTCTCTCTCTTCCTTCTCCTCTCCTTCCTCCTTGCTCTCCAAGAATCCTCTTGGCTCCCTTGGAACCCCCTTTTTGTGTGTATGAGAGGGAACCTTCCCCCCCCCCCTCTTGTGTGTATGTGGGGGATCCTTTTTGTGAGAGAGAGCCCTTTAATTAGAAGACAAGAGGGCCTTTTATAGATTAGATGAGGGGCAAAAGTGGAAGTCCACAAATTCGTGCCTTGGAGCCCAAGTAGTTCGGTGACCGACTTGGACCGACACGGAGGACCTCGGGCCCGAGTTACTGTGCATCTCGGTCCGAGGTTGGAGACTTCAAAGTCGGGCCCGACATGGTTGCAACTCGGTCCTGACCTCGTTCCACCTTCTTCTTAGTTGGCTTCTCTTGTTCTTCTTCATGGCTTGCTTCTCTCTTTCCCGCTTTGCTCGGCCTTTGCTCCATGTCTCGACCCTCCTTCAAATCGATCCTTGATTCATGCCAGATTACCTACAAAACACATAAAATGTGCGTAGTCTCCGAATCTCATAGAAATACGGGAAGTAAGCTAAAAAGGAACAAAACGCACAAGAAAAGGGGAAAAAGAAACATATTTACAAAGGAAATCACATATGAAAACACCACCAAATAGAGAGACATCAAAATACCCCATACTTAAATTTGCTTGTCCTCAAGCAATAACAATGTAAGCAAGACCGAAACATAATCTTCAAGTAAAGCCTCGTATGAAAACACATTTTAAGCACAAGTGATCGATATTCAAGCAAGATTACATCATCACACATGATTAAGTGTTCCAAGGAATAAAGTCAATGCAACCAAGCCTCACTTTAGGGATATGTGAATGTGTATCACTCATCATGTGTTTGGGTTTAGCAATGAACACTCAAGCTCAAAAATCATGCAAGTAAGGACTTTACTATTGAAGCTAATATCACCAATTCCTCCACCTAGAGATGCCTAATGCAAAGTACACAAAGAATTTCGAACTTGGCTCAATGGAGGTCCTCAAAGAGGTTCCATTCGGCCGGGTTGTAATGGGGCTTTTGGTATTTTTCAAGGTGGGAATTATTTGGTCTCGTGGTGCTTACAATGGGGATTGAACAACCTAAACTCTCACCAACTTCACCAAAATTCCACAATTACTTTCACACTCACCCAAAAGACTTAACATTTTCCTTTCAACCCAAAACTTCACTTAACATTCCACTTCATCTTTGCTCTTATGCTTTTTGTTGGATTTTCAACACTTTCTACATTTGGACCGACTTTCTTATGACATCGGGCCCGATGTTGCTTGTAACTCGGTCGGACCCTTTTCTTCACTTAAGCTCTTTGCTTTATTCCACTTTACATTTCCAACATTTTCTTTCTTCCTTTTCTTTCTTTTTTTTTTTTCATTTTTGTACAACAAAGATGCACTACCCACATGATTCATAACACCATTCTTTGCCCTTAAACCCAAGAGAATCTCAACTCTTCAAATACAATCCAATCCTTTCTTCTAAAGTCCAATCCCATAAGGGTCAAGTCATATAAGGCTAGGAATAATATTTTTGAGGAGTTTCAAACAAAGGCTTAGGCTAGAACGGGGCTACAAACAAAGGATTATCTTCATGGTAGGATATGGAACATTTATGTGACTAGAAGAATAAAGTTCAAAATCAATGTGACCATGCTAGGACAATTCTCATGACGGTCTTGGAAAATAGATAAACACCGCAATAGCAAGTTTTACTAAGCATGAATGAGCTAATCACACAAGAAAAATGAGGGGTATGCAAATATGAACAAGCATCCCTAAAATGGCCAAAAATCAATCTCACAAGGGTCACTCATACTTAGTTGCATAAGAACTCATCCTAGAACTCACATGTTCAATAAAACAAGCAAGATATCATGATCACATCAAAAGCAACATCATTTAAGAGGCTAAACTATCCAAAAATATGCAAAGGAATTTACATGCTCACATCATCATTAGCTTTTATTGTGGCAATCTAAGATGGGAATTTCTAGTCCAAAACCTACAAAACACAAAATCTTTTTGTTGTTTTCAACACAATTTTTCAATTTTTATGGATTTTTTGCAAAAATTTCTCTAAAACCAAAAACTCATCCATTCAAGACCAAATTAATCATTCATGTTTTTCATCAAACCACAAACCAAGAAGCAAACATCCCAAACACAAACTAGAAACACAAACTAAATATCCTCAAAATAATAAACAAACATAAACAAGTGAAATCATGAACACACTTACCCCCACCCCATACTTAAAATTTTGATGTCCCCATCAAACAAGGAAATCAAAACTTAAAAGCAAGAGAGAAGAGTATGAAAAGCTCACAATTTCTTATTCTTCAATGGCATGTATAGGATCAATCGGCGAGGACGAGAGCCCATGAGGCTCTAACTTCTTCGTTTGGACCGTCCTTGTCATAGAACTTCTTCACTCGATGACCATTCACTTTGAAAATATGTCCTTGTTCATCAACCAAGTCCACCGCACCATGAGCATAGATACGGTGGACCACAAATGGTCCGCTCCACCTAGTCCTTAACTTTCCGGGGAAAAGTTTAAGCCTTGAATTGAAAAGGAGAACCTTGTCACCGGTTTGATAGGTCTTTGGAATTAACTTCCTATCATGCCACTTCTTGGTCTTCTCCTTGTATAGCTTGGAGTTCTCATAGGCTTTCAACCTCAATTCCCCCAACTCATGAAGTTCTAGAAACCTTTTCTCACCGGCCAAGTTGATATCCCAATTCATCTCCTTGAGTGCCCATTTTGCCTTGTGCTCAAGCTCTACCGGAAGATGACATGCCTTGCCATAAACTAGATTGAAGGGTGTAGTTCCCAGAGGTGTCTTAAAGGCGGTTCTATAAGCCCAAAGTGCATCATCGAGCTTAGAGGCCCAATCTTTCCTTGATCGAGATACGGTCTTCTCCAAGATAGCCTTGATTTGACGGTTTGACACCTCGACTTGCCCGCTTGTTTGAGGATGATAAGGAGTAGCAACTCGATGAGACACCCCATACTTGATCAACACATTCTCGAAACACCTCTCAATGAAATGAGGTCCGCCATCACTTATGAGAACCCTAGGCACTCCAAACCTTGCAAAAATGTTGCTTTTTAAGAACTTCATCACCACCCTAGCATCATTGGTTCTTGTTGGTATGGCCTCCACCCATTTTGAGACATAGTCCACGGCTACCAAGATGTACTTGTAAGGCCCCGATGTGGGAAATGGTCCCATGAAATCAATACCCCATACATCAAATAATTCAACTTCTAGAATGCCAGTTTGAGGAGTCTCATTCCTCCTAGATAGGTTCCCCTCTCTTTGGCACTCCTCACACTTCCTCACATAATCATGCACATCCTTGAACATGGTTGGCCAATAATAACCACATTGAAGAATTTTTGAGGTGGTTTTGGAACTCTTAGTGTGACCCCCCGTAGGCAAGGAATGGCAATGGTGAATTATGCTCTCAACCTCTTCACTTGACACACACCGTCTATAGATTTGATCACGCCCTTCCTTGTAGAGATATGGATCATCCCAAAAATATTGTCTAGCATCATGTAAGAATTTCTTCCTAGCTTGATAAGACAAATTTGGTGGGATCACTCCCCCTACGGCAAAGTTAGCAAAATCCGCAAACCAAGGGGAAACCCCTCGTCTTACGGCACTAATAGAAAGAAGGCCAGTGGGAGAGAAAGAATCAATCAATTGAGAACGAGAAGGAATGGAAATCGAGTTAGGAAACTTACTTTCTTCCACGGATCGACATTGAAGTGTACCGAGCCCGACATGGTTGGACGCCGGTCTAGCTTCGCAGACAGACAGGTCGCTCGGGCCCGATGTTGAAGACCTCGGTCCCGACTCACTCGTACTTGCCTTGCCTTCGGTCCGATGTTCTGGACCTCGGGCCCGACTTACTTGGTTCGTCGATCCACCTTTCCTTTCCTCCTTCCCGCTCATGAGAACTTCATCCGCTCTTGAATCATCTATAGTCAGACCATCCTCCATTTCCAACATGTATTCAATGGGCAAACGGGATAGATGATCAGCTACCACATTTTCCGCACCGGTTTTGTCCTTGATTTCATGGTCAAACTCTTGGAGAAGGAGCATCCACCTTAGAAGCCTCGGCTTTGCATCCTTCTTCTTCATGAGGTATTTGATTGCCGCATGGTCCGTGAAGACTACCACCTTTGATCCCACAAGATATGAACAGAATTTCTCAAATGCAAACACTATCGCAAGAAACTCCTTCTCCGTCGTTGTGTAATTGCACTGAGTTTCATCCAAAGTTTTGCTTGCGTAGTAGATGGCATGTAACTTTCCATCCTTCCTTTGCCCAAGGACGGCCCCTACGGCAAAATCACTAGCATCACACATCACCTCGAATGGAAGATTCCAATCGGGAGTCGCCATTATTGGAGCCGAAATCAAGGCATCTCTCAACCTACAAAAAGAACTCATGCAATCCTCGGAAAATTCAAAGGGCACATCCTTCATCAAGAGGTTAGACAATGGTTTTGCAATTTTAGAAAAATCCTTGATGAACCGTCTATAAAATCCCGCATGACCTAAGAAACTCCTAACATCACGAACACAAGAGGGAGGAGGTAGTTTTTCAATTATTTCAACTTTAGCTTTATCTACTTCTATCCCCCTACTAGAAACTAGGTGTCCTAGTACTATGCCCTCCTTCACCATGAAGTGGCATTTTTCCCAATTAAGCACCAAGCTAGTCTCCTCACATCTAGTCAAAACCTTGTCTAAGTTAGCTAAGCAAACATCAAATGAGGAACCATAGACGGAGAAATCATCCATAAACACTTCTACTATATCCTCAACCATATCGGAGAAGATGGACATCATGCATCTTTGAAATGTTGCCGGCGCATTACATAAACCAAAAGGCATGCGTCTATAGGCAAAAGTCCCATAAGGACATGTGAATGTCGTCTTCTCTTGATCATCGGGATGAATAGGGATTTGCCAAAACCCGCTATACCCGTCCAGGTAGCAAAAATATTCATGTTGTGCTAATCTTTCTAGGACTTGGTCTATGAAAGGAAGAGGAAAATGGTCCTTGCGAGTGCCACTATTAAGCTTACGGTAATCAATACACATACGCCGTTTTGTTGTGGTTCTCATAGGTATCATTTCTCCCTTTTCATTTTGCACAACGGTGAGACCTCCTTTCTTAGGAACTACATGCACGGGACTCACATACTTGCTATCGGAAATTGGGAAGATAATTCCCGCATCCAACATCCTAAGTATTTCACTCTTTACCACTTCTTTCATGTTAGGATTTAATCTTCTTTAGGGTTCAATAGTGGGTTTATGGTTATCCTCCATATAAATCCTATGCATGCAAATTGAGGGAGAGATTCCCTTTAGTTCCTCTAGTGAATACCCTAAAGCTCCTCTATGTTTTCTTAGAACCTCTAACAACTTAGACTCCTCCTCATCATTCAAGTTGGCATTTATGATTACGGGTAAAGAAGAGTTGGGACCAAGAAATGCGTACCTCAAATCTTTTGGAAGCTCCTTGAGTTCTTGAGATGGTTCCGGTGGTGCTTGAACTTCTTCTTTCTCGGGCTTGAACACCTCCAAATAAGACATCCTTTCCTCCAATTGTTCATGCTCAATCATATTGAGGGCTAGACCTTGGCGCTCTATCTCAATTTCTCTAGGTGGTGGGGTGGCTTTCAACCTAAGCTCCCTTGGCCTTGACTTCTTAGAAACGGCTTCCCATTGCAATCCAAGAGGAACTTGGATCATCTTAGCTTCCTTATGTACGGTCCCTTTTGAAGTTGGCCTAAAGAAAAACTCAATCTCTCTTCCTCCAATGTCAAGAGACAAGTGGCCCTTTTTTACATCAATGATTGCCCCAACCGTAGCAAGGAAAGGTCTCCCTAGGATAATCGGTTCACCCGGCACTTCTATCATGTCCACCACAACAAAGTCAATTAGGACATAGTGGCCTTCAATGCAAACGGGATAATCCTCGACGATACCAATTGGCTCGATGGACGACCCATCCGCTATCGTTAACCTCATGTTGACCGGAGCTATGAGACCTATGGATGTGGATTTCCATATGGTGTAAGGAATGATGCTCGTGCTTGCTCCAAGATCACACAAGGCTTGGAAGTTTTGGGACCCCACACCAATGGTTATAGCAAAGCGACCGGGATCTCCTAGCTTTTGTGGTAATTCCAAGGTCTTGACCTCATCTTGCATTTCAACTATGGACCTCTTCTTGCTCAAAATCTCCTTTAAAAACTTGGCATAAGATGGCATCTCACTCAATGCATCGGTGAACGGGATAGAGATGTTCAAGCCTTGCAAGAGTTTGAGAAACCTCTTGAACTTGTTCTCAACAACATCTTTCGGCTTCTTTGAGGGATATGGAAGAATCGTTGCACCTTGAATCTTGCTTGGATCAACCTCCTTGGACTTCCCTACTTCACTTGCAACATTTCCTGGTTGGACCGACTTGGGCACCATGTCGGGCCCGATGTTGTGACTCTCGGTCCGAGGCAGAGGAGTTGGATCGAGGTCTGTGTACGTCGATCACGAGTTGCTCTCGACCTCGGTCCGTGGTGAAGGAGTCGATCTTCTTGCTGGGTCGACTTCGGGGAATGTCGGACCCGACTTGCTGGGTGAGTTGGTCCGACTCTCTTCATTCTTCTTAGGCACGTGTGGCTCGGGTAGGTTTCGGCCACTCCTCAATCCAATTGCCCGGACTTCATTTTGATTGTTTTGAGCTCGAGGATTCTCCTCGGGTCGGCCCGGAAGTCTCCCATTCTCTCTCGGGGCTTGAGTCGCAATTTGAGCAAATTGATTGTCGACTTGCCTCCTCCATGTACCAAACTCATTGAATTGGGTCCTCATCTCCTTGAACCCATCTCTCATCTCTTGAGCAAATGTTTGTAACTCATTGAATCCCGGTGGTCTATATGGTGGTGGTGGCGCCCTTGGCTCGTTTTGGTTGAAGTTGTTGTTGTAGCCTTGAGCTTGACCGTTGTTCCACTGGCCATTGCCACCATTGTTGAAATTGCCTCTTCCACCGAAATTTCCTCGAACATAGTTTGCCTCCTCAATTCGCTCGGCCAAGCGTACTTGGCTCTCATTCGGACAAACTTGTGTAGCATGTGCAAAGGATCCACACTCCTCACAAGCTCTAGCATTTTGCTTGTAGTAGTGGACTTGCCTCTTAAGCTTGCTCACTTCACCTTCAAGGAATTGGAGCTTCACATCCCTATCAATGTCTTCTCCCTTTGGATCATATAACTTCCTTGCACCTTCACCTTGAACTTTCACCTCCTTGCTAGCTTGACTCACCCCATACATGGCCTCATAATCGGATAGCTTGTCAAGTAGCTCCCAAGCTTGATCCGGTGTCAAGTCTATGAACCCACAATCGGTGTGGAGATTGAGCTTGTCCTTCGTTACCGGATTGATGCCTTGGAAAAAGATGTCTTGAAGTACATATGGTTGTTGGCCATGAGTAGGACATTGGCGCAACATCTCCTTGAAACGGTCCCATGCTTCGAAGAGGGGCTCATTCGGACCTTGTTGAAAGCTTGCAATCTTCCTTCTTAACTCGGTTGTCTTTGAGGGCGGGAAGAACTTCATCAAGAAAGCGTCATAGAGTGTCTTCCAAGTTGTGATTGACCTAGGAGCTTGGCTCTCGAGCCAATGTGTGGCCTTGCCCCCAAGTGACCATTTGAACGCCTTTAGAAGCACATACTCCAATGTCTCCTCGTCGGTGGAGATCGTCTCACACATATCCACAAATCGTTTAACATGCTCTATGGGACACTCATGTGGACGGCCCTCGAATTGATCACGCTTGATGAGGGAGATGAATTGCGTCTTGATCTCAAAATTCTTGGCAACCTCGGGAAGCACAATAGCCGGCTCGGGTACCCTCAACTCCGGATGCATGTATTGGCGTGCATTTCGGGGTAGAGCGTTGAGTTGAGCCTCGGCTCTCATCCGTTGCTCCCGTTCTCTTCTTGCCACCTCTTCTTGATTGTCTCTCTCAAGTTGCAATCTAGCCATTTCGGCCCTAAGTTGAGCCAACTCTTCATCAACATGGAGAGCTTGATTCTCCATCCTTTTCCTTCTTCGGGCTTCTTTGAGAATACTTTCCGGATCACTCACAAACTCAAGCTCAAGTGTTCCTCGGGAGGAACGAGCTAGCATACACCTATGAAACAAAAACACAAACCAAAACAAATCAAAAACAAACAAAGGGTTTGGGCTATTCCCTCACCCAAATCACTACCAAAACACAAGAAACTCACCAAATTGGCACTCAATGCACTTAGACTTCCCCGGCAACGGCGCCAATCTTTTGATCGCTCTCTCACGGTGTGCGAGGGTCTAGAGATACAATTTATAACCCGACCCCGTTGTAGTACATGGTGGGTGTCGAACACTCGGGAAGTCTACTCGATCGATGTGCCTAGATACTAGGAAGCTAGAAAGGAGAGCATAAAACGAAGGAAAACAAAGAAAACAGTCGGGACCGACACTGAGGTCACGTCGGGCCCGAGGTTGGCGACAAGAGGAAGTCGGGACCGACACTGTGTAAGTCGGGCCCGAGGTAGCTGGGTTTGTCGAACTTCAAAGATTAAAAGTAGATCTTGGGCTTTTGGGTTCCTTCCCTAGTAGATTTAAGGCTTTTCCACCCCAATTCAAGCAATGAGTGATGATCGGACTAGGATCGAGTGCTTTCGCCCTCGTTCCAACCACTTCTACACCTCGATCCATGGGGAAATCCCCTTCGAAGCAAGGTCTCGAGATTGACACATGTTCACTTTCTCTACTTTGCCAATCTCAAGCCTTGATTCCCAACTTTCGCAAGGAATTGTAGCTCTATGTAGAGTGGGTTCCTTAGATCAAACACTCAAGGCTATGGAATTGGGGTTTCTAGCCTAAACCTAGCTAGGGTTTTCCCCCATAACCCAAGATCATGGAGATCTACTCCATAAGGCAAACAAAGAAAGCAAACAAATCAAAAGGGAAAGCAATCAACATCATCAATCTCAAAACAAAGCAAAGTTTCATTCAAATCAAAAGCAATCCACAAATTCCAATCAAGGGTTTCCAAATCCACAAGATCAAAACCAAGCAAAGCTAATCTATCAACCAAACCTATCAATCTTCCTCTCCCTTGGCCGATTCTCTCTCTCTTCCTTCTCCTCTCCTTCCTCCTTGCTCTCCAAGAATCCTCTTGGCTCCCTTGGAACCCCCTTTTTGTGTGTATGAGAGGGAACCTTCCCCCCACCCCCCACCCCTCTTGTGTGTATGTGGGGGATCCTTCTTGTGAGAAAGAGCCCTTTAATTAGAAGACAAGAGGGCCTTTTATAGATTAGATGAGGGGCAAAAGTGGAAGTCCACAAATTCGTGCCTTGGAGCCCAAGTAGTTCGGTGACCGACTTGGACCGACACGGAGGACCTCGGGCCCGAGTTACTGTGCATCTCGGTCCGAGGTTGGAGACTTCAAAGTCGGGCCCGACGTGGTTGCAACTCGGCCCTGACCTCGTTCCACCTTCTTCTTAGTTGGCTTCTCTTGTTCTTCTTCATGGCTTGCTTCTCTCTTTCCCGCTTTGCTCGGCCTTTGCTCCATGTCTCGACCCTCCTTCAAATCGATCCTTGATTCATGCCAGATTACCTACAAAACACATAAAATGTGCGTAGTCTCCGAATCTCATAGAAATACGGGAACTAAGCTAAAAAGGAACAAAACGCACAAGAAAAGGGGAAAAAGAAACATATTTACAAAGGAAATCACATATGAAAACACCACCAAATAGAGAGACATCATTGGCCAGTAGGGGATTTATTCCACGTCAACACATTGAGAAATTCCGAGAACTCGATCACAACAATCGACGCCAACCGAAGCAACGTAGTTGGAAGTATTTAGTATAATTCCGTTTATAGCGCGTATTATTTCGGACTACGGCCTGTCCTCCGAAGAAGAAGGGAACTCGGATGGCGATGCAGCCACCGAGGTTCTCGACGCTGAAGGGCTTGCCAGAGAACATGCCCAAGTGTTGGCCGAAGATAACCAAGGACGCCAAATAGTGGTGTCGGAAGGTGCTCCCATGAAAAAGGACCCTCCCCTCTTGCTCAAATCTGCCCCAACCCCTCTGAAGAAACGAAAGGCTGTTGCCTCCACGGGGAACAAGAACAAGAAGTGGAAGGGAAGAGAATTGAAGAGGGTTCCCATCACGGTGGATAGGAAGCTCGTCACTCCGCTCATCCTCTCCGAGTCCCAACTGACGGAAAAGGGGCTTGGAGATCTCTGGGCACTCATCAAGGCCCAGGATTGGGATCAGGCCTGCGACGCCGCCGTGACTGTCGACCCTGACCAGGTGCGCCTCTTCTACAACAACTTCGTCATCCATGACAAGGGCACCAAGGGAACTCTCTCCCTCCAAGACGACGAATACGTCTTCACGGCCTCCTCCATCCGTCGTCAGTTGAATGTTCATGTCAAGAGATTAGGGGCCCTTCCTCACAAGAACTGGGGGGAATTCAACAAGGATGAAATTCTGCACACTGTCTATGATGGCAGAGTTCCCACCCAAGGGACCCCAACTGGATCATCAGTTCCTCATCACGGTTGTGATTCCTCGGCAAGAGAAGCGTCACACACTCAACATCCAAGACGTTATCCTCCTCTTCCACTTTCTCCACAAAAGGCCCATCAACCTCCCACTGATTATGCTTGGGCGCATGGAGAAGTGTTTGGCCTCTCCCACCCATTCCATGTCCTATGCTAGCCTCATCAAGAACCTGATGGTCAAGGAAGGCATGTATGATGACACAAAGGAGGAAGTGACCATTGGAAGGGAACTGGATCTTTCTGTGGTCTAGAAGATGCGTCACTCAAAACAATCCGTGGATCAAGGGACTCTTCTCTCAGGTGACGGCCCAAGAGTTGGGAACACTCAAGTGTTGATGCACATTGCAACAACTCTCGAGAACATGGCGGGAACACTTCAGAATATCCTATTCGTCATGACCCAGGTGTGTGATCACATGCTTCCCAAGGCCCTATGATCTTTCCCTTTTCACTCCTTAGCCTTATTTTCTCTACCAAATGTAATGCGTTCCCATTGTACATCTTATGCTTAAGTGATATATAAATGGCTTTCAGTATGATTGCGTATTCCTTTCTTCCTTACTATGTTTTCTATTTTCGATGATGCCAAAAGGGGGAAGGAAAAAATGTGTGAGATGAGTCGTGTCAAGAGTTATCACAGAATATGCTTTTGCTAAGGGGGAACTAATGCATAAAATGCTAAGTAAGAACTTAATGTTTTATAGAAGTGGCTCTCTAGGATCACACTTAGGAACTCAGATGCATGTCATGCTTTTTCACACATTGAAATACTTGTTTATTTTGTGATGGGTTTATCATCATCAAAAAGGGGGAAATTGTTGGGACGGTGCTGGGAACTATGGTTCCAAACATCCGAACAATGATGCTTGTCTCCAGTTTTGATAATGACAAACGCCATATGGGAACTAACGTCTTACATTCAAGTATTTCAAGGGAACACCAGGTCTAACGAAGAATCTCCAAGAACGCAAAAGAAACACAAGAATATATGATAAGCAAGTTCATATCAAAGGAACTCTAGAGAGAACGGTTTCCATCGCGTGGGAACTCACATGTGCAAACAAGCCCGTTCAGCGCAAATCGCGGGATCTTGTCTTGGACAGACAAAGGCTCAGTCTGAAGAACAGATTGAAGTGAGTGATCCAACGGCCCGATTGATTCTCAAAGTTGACCAAGTTCAAATCAAAGTCACATGTGAAGATTGCATACTTGGCGTGCAAAACAAAGGGTATTTCGAACAACATGAAAGAAAAGATTGCAGCCCAAGCTCATATGTGTATAAAGCCAAATGAATAGTGCTAAGGATAAGCACTTCTCACAGAACAAACATTCACACACTAAGAAAGAAACAGAGACAAGAGAAGAGAAGTCCCCGGCGACGAGTGTTCGATCTCGGCGACGGCGAATCCAAGTTCCCAGGAGTTAGGGAACTGAGACATTGAGCTCAAGGTGTAAGGTTCGATCTGTCTTATGTTTAGTTGAGTTGGTTCGCTTAGGAACAAAAGGTCGGGAAGACTTACTAGTGTTACTAGAGTTAGGAAGAACTACTAGGAACAGAGAAGTGTAAGTCTTGCCTGTGAAACTAGGGAACAATCAATAAAATAAGAAGATCGTTCAAAATCCTCCAAGCGGAGGTAGAGGTTTACCCACACAACTAGTTGGTTGTTGTGGGGTTCCTCTTTAAAGGAAATGTGTCGTTTACATTCTGCTTTACTTGCTTTTACTTTACTTCCGCTGCCTTGGGAACAACCTAACCGTCAGTTCCCAAGCTCTTACTAACGCACGACGATCCAACAATTAGATAGATAAAAAAAATTGTGAAACTCTTTCTTTTTTTGGTGGAAGGAGAGGCGGCACTCTCCAGCCCCACAAGGGTGCATTTTATTAATTTAAAAAAGCGGGCTAAGTAGTCAATAAACGGGGGATAGCCCGACCCCTTACATTAGCATTAAGCAAATAAATAACACCCCCGGTGGGTCAAACAATACATGAAATCCTAAGCTAAAAGAGAAAGCTAAAGAAGCAAGGTAATCAACAACATTGTTTACTTTTCTATAAATATGACGGACCTGGACAATCCAATTCCTCCTAAGTAAGCCATGGCATTGAGCTACCAGGCTAAATAAAGGGTGGTAACGATCCACATGTTTACTTAGAAATAGACACATAATTTGTGAGTCTAGTTCAAGGCAAACCCTCATGTACCCCCGTTCCCATGCAAGACGTAAACCTTGAAGCCCACCCCAAAGCTCTGCCATAGGAGCAGTACAAATACCAATATAATGGACAAACCCTACATGCTACTGCCCATCGTTGTCTCGTATAACATAACTCCACCTGTTGTCGTTGTCCCATCTGAATTGATATTGACCCAACTCTCTGCTGGCCTAGTTCACATAATAAAGTGCTCTTCCTTCTCCCTAGTCATCCCGTGCAAATGAGTATGGCATGCATTATAGTACTCCCCTGCTTGTTACGCCATTTCCAAATCCACCAAATAGCGGTAACAAAAATACAATTCCAAACACTGCCACTATTATCCCTCTGAGTGTAAGAAATATTAAAACGAATCCAAAAGGAAAAATTAGACTCGAAAAAAACTTCCCTGACAAGGGGTGAAGATCATCCCAAAAACGCTTTGTGATATAACAATCGCGTAAAGATGGATCAGCGACCCCGCCTCAGTATATCATATTGAACAAAAGGCATCACCGGCAAAGTGACAACTCACTCGTTCTTGATTCGTTAGATCAACTCCTTTCAAAGCAAGCCAAGAGAACATTCGGGCTCGCTCATTAACTTTAAGCGACCAAATCTGCATATACAACACACAATCAGCCACAAAATAGTCACGATTAGGCCGAACCAACTAATAAGTGTTGCTGACTGTGTATTGGCCAGTAGGGGAGTTATTCCACGTCAACACATCGAGAAATTTCGAGAACTCGGTCACAGCAACCAACGTCAACCGAAGCAACGTAGTTGGAGGTAGCAAATTGGACAGCAAGTCCCATTTCCAACCGATTCCAAGCGACCAATAATCTCGAACCATCAAATGAATAGACTCATTATCAACCGGCAATAAAGCGACCTTCAACAATCAATCGTCTTGGAGCCATTTATCGAGCCAAAGACGAACTGAGAGACCATTGCCCACACACCACCTGGCACCATGGACAACAACTTGTTGCACCCCGATCACAACACTGGACCAAACATGAGACTTTGGCATAGAAGTAGAAAGGGAGGGCCGAATATATTTTGCCCTGAGAACATCGACCCACACTTTATTGGATTCCGTGAGAAACCGCCATCCGAGTTTTCCAACTAAAGCCATATTAAGCTCTTTCATATTTCGGAGTCCTAGCCCGCCACAATCATTGGGCTTGCTCACCTCCTCCCATCGAACCATGTGAATCAGACGCCTGTCCTCACTACCACCCCAAATAAAAAATTTGAAACTCTTAATCCACAGAGAAAATGGAAATCAGAGAGAGAAAATTCCTTCATTATTGAACAGTGAGAACAAGTCATTCTAATCTAATTTAAGCTCCTAACCAGGCTTCTTATAAACACCCTTAGAGATTTACATGAATTTAGCTAATAAACTTGATCAGCCTGGGTTACAAACACCACATCAACAAGCAGGCTCAAATTAATTAACTAAAAAGAGTTCACATGAAGTAAACATTAATTAGGATCCTTGTGTAGTAAAGTGGAGGATGCAAGATCAGGGAAAGACTGAAATGATCACATCAATCATCATACACAAAGCAGCAAGAACGATAGACACAAAGTAAAAATAGATTTGAATTCTCTCTACTGCCAATTTGGGAATATATTCTAATCATGGGAACATTTAAATGAGTCCATCTTGAAGTGGATAGGATCTTGATCAGTATCAAATATAGATAGTCAAACAATAAGATATGTAGATAACGGCATAATATATTGATCATTGCGAATCTAATCATTTGCATCGTTCTGCACCTTTTTTGCATATATATAAAAAGCGAGCTTCAACAACAATATTTTGCACTCTCATCACCACAACAATCTAGGGAGAGGGGGTATTACATGAAGAGAAGGGTTTTAACTATTTGATAGCCAAGGATGACTTGCCTGCTTTGCTAACTAATAAAGGCTTCATTTAATTAATGATGATGCCTTTGTAGTAATAAGAGTCAGGCAGTCTCTTTGGCTATTCTTATAGGCCCTTCTCTTTCATGTCAACCCTTCTTTCTCATTTACAATATCAACTATGTTATGTGGATGAAAACGATTTGCCAGAAGGGTTCATTACACAATATCAGAGCATTTGATTCCTTGCGGGCACTTGAGTCTCCCAACCCTAATAGGAAATCTTAATCATAGCCCAATATTAGTCAGGTTTGTGAACCTAGAACTAGCTAGTCAGGTGTAACATACTGCAGAGAAATAATTGAAAAGAAAATGCTAAGAGAAAGATAGTTAACATAACTTAAAACTTCAGTCTAGATATTATAAATTCTAAGCTCTTATCAAAAAGAAATATGTGCTGGGGAAAAAAAAATTATTCTCACTATTTTTTTTATTCCCTTCATTAATAGAATAAGCCAAGTGGGCCTTAATTGTACTGCATCATATTCATATATAACATTTCAAATTTTCATGTTAAGAAAACTGAAGGAAAGAGTCTACAATAGTACAACATAGAAGCAATATCAATGTGGCAAGGCTAAAAGTAGAAAACATATGAATGCTCATAGCATTTACTGCCAAAGATGGACAGCCAAAATGCTAAAATTTGAAATGATTTCTTGGAATTGTGATATGATCCATCTTCCTGGTTATGTACTCAAATGTGGGATCATTTGTAGTAGTCTTGCCTTATTATCATTGATGATTTCGTTGATAGTGATTTGTACTTTGGCTGAGTTTTTACACTCAGCGTAACTCTTCGTTTGGTTGATTTTTTTTTATTTTTTTTTGTGAATCCCACCCTCTTTCTCAATACATTTAGGGATTTACATATTTCCAATATGTATGAAAATGAATGTATAAAGACAATGTTGTAAAATTCAGCCAAACTGTGACTAATTAAACAAGTAAACTAAGGCTATACTTACATAGCCATACCCAAAAGGCTACTTAAATTGCCAAATTACCCACTTAAAAAAGAAAGAGTCAATGATGTCAAACTATTCTTTGCGAGATGGCCTGTTTTCAGAGCTAAAGCACCACCCACATTTTTGGTGAAGTCAACTCTGTTGGAGACTTCATCGCCTCTTCGTTTCAACATATTTCTTCTATCTCGATTATAGTTGATTTAGGCCTTAGAGACCTTATCTGCAAAGATGCTCTAGGGCGGCGGCTCACTTCCCATTAGTATGGGCCCCCTAATTTCTTTTCTTATAAAAAAAAACTAGTTAGATGATGATAAAAAAATGACGGTTACAAAGAAAAATAACCATAATTGGACAACCCAAAAAAATCATAATTCTAATCTTTATACAACCTAAATCTCACCTTCGATAGAAGAAAAATACCAATCATATCCCACATAAGCACAACCATTAACAAAATATCAACGGCAAATAGCATGATCACATTCCTATTCTTTAGTACATCTATACCTTACTACTTCATCACTTATGAATGCTCATATAGCAATGAATTCCATATAGAGTTGGAACTTTGAAGACCCTTATAGTTTTACCACAATGCGTGCTCATGCTCATATAACAATATATGAACGTTACATTTCTGTGTTTACTTGTGGCCAAATCAGCAGCAACACAAGTTTCATTCAGTCTCATGTGCTAACAATCATAATATAATTCTACAGAATAGAAAGAAACCAATCATCCCAGTAAGCAGATAATGAAGGACATGACAATCATACTAGGACAGATCTTCATGCAATTTGAAGTGTGAGATACATGTTTTAGATCAGAAGAGATACATGATACGATTCTACCCTAAGTAACTCACAAGCTCGAACTCAAAGGAAGCAAGAATAGTGAAAAACAGTAAAAACACCAGATCTGTTTACGCGGTTCGAGCAAAGCTCTACATCCGCGGAGCCTCAGTGAGGAGACTCGTCTCAAATCCACTATCAATGATCAAGTTCAAGAGAGGTTACAATCTCACACACAGCAAGGCAAAGAAAGACTCAGAAATCTAAGATACAAAGTAGATCTAAGAAGAAGAAGAAAGATCTAGGGTTTCGGCCCCCTGGAAGGCAACTCAAGCTTCAAGATGAAGCTTCAGAAGAACGCCACTGCAGATCTCAACGAGCTTGGATCGAAGCCTTCAACCTCGATCTCGATCTCCACCGCCTGGCTCACCGGAGAACAGATTACTCCGGCGTCTCTCTCTCTCTTTCTCTTTCCTTCTCTCTCTTTCTCTTAGAACTCTCTCGAAGCACCGCTGGAAGCTAGGGTTGCGAATGAGCTCGCGAGCGAGCTAACGCTCCCTTTTATAGAGCCTC
This sequence comes from Fallopia convolvulus, assembly GCA_964016875.1. NCBI lineage: Eukaryota > Viridiplantae > Streptophyta > Magnoliopsida > Caryophyllales > Polygonaceae > Fallopia > Fallopia convolvulus. The sequence goes on along the minus strand of OZ024718.1, from coordinate 63,110,023 downwards.
CACACCTCCAAACGCAGCGTTTCAATTAAGCTGAGACGAGCTCCGCTTTGGGTTTTTGGGCCACACACCAGTTGGGCCTAATTCAATATTCGGGAAATAGCCCAAGTCCAAATGGAATAAGCCCAAGCTCACACTGAATAGAGCTACCACCAAACCGGTATGAACCGAGATGGATTGAACGATCCGGTTCGGCTCTAAGCAATCCATGAACCCACGAACTAAACCCGGTTCCTGAATCTAGATTTTCTCTACCATTTAACTATGTGTGTATGCCTTACCAAATCTCTATGTCACTTATACTTACATATGTGACTTATATACATACATTATTCCTAACATATGCCCTCTTAAGTCACGTATGGAAGCTAAGAAGAACTATCAAATTGATTTGTGGATTTAAGACAAGTTTCCCTTCTTCATTGACTCAATGCCACATCTCATGTAACATCATCGATGTGGAGTTCCTTCCTGCAAAAGACAAATTTGTTAGTGGGAACAATTTTGGTCCCAAAGTCAGCAGGATTGATTTCACCAGGAATTTTCTTCACGGTTATTTCCTGGTCCTCCACTTTTTGCCTTATGTAATGGTATCGGACATCAATGTGTTTGGTTTTTTCATGGTAGACAGGGTCCTTGCAAAGGTACAAGGCACTCTGGCTATCCATATAAAGTGTAGGCAAGTAAGACTTGCCCTCTATTTCTTGTAAGATGCCTCGTAACCAAGTAGCTTCTTTCGAAGCCTCAGTAGCTGCTATATACTCAGCCTCAGTTGAGGAGAGCGCAACTATAGACTGTTGTTGGGATTTCCAGGAAACACAGTTTCCTGCCCAACAGTAGAAGTATGCAGTTGTTGATTTTCTATTGTCCTTGTTGCTAGCAAAGTCCGAGTCCACATAACCACACAGAGTGGTCCTCGGACTATGCTCAGCATACACTAACCCTGTATTAACAGTCCCTTTTACATATTTGAGCAGGTATTTCATACCTGCCCAGTGTTTCTCTCCAGGATTACTCATATATCTACTTAATACACTTATGGCAAAAGCTAAATCAGGCCTAGTGCAAATCATAGAGTACATGATTGATCCTACAGCTACATCATATGGAACATCTTCCATTTTCTTCTTGTCTTCCAGGGTGATAGGACAGTCTCTGTTACTTAACTCCAAGTGCCCTCCTAAAGGTATTGGAGAAGGCTTTGCATTCTTCATGGCAAACTTGTCAACAACTTTCAGCAGGTAGTCATTCTGAGACAAATAGATGGTTTTCTTAGCACGATTTCTTATTATATTCACACCAAGGATTTTCTTAGCATTTCCTAAGTCTTTCATGTCAAAATGTTTTTGCAAGTCATGTTTGACTCCTGTTATAACAACTCTAGAGTTACATATTAACAAGATGTCATCAACATACAATAACACATACAAAGGAGACTTAGTTTTGACACCCTTAAAATACAGGCAAGTGTCATAGCTACTTCTAGAGAATCCAAGTGATATCATGCAAGAATCAAACTTCCTATTCCATTGTCTAGGTGACTATTTTAAGCCATATATGGATTTCTTAAGCATGCAAGCATAATCAGGATGAATTTTATCTATAAAACCCTTAGGTTGTCTCATGTATATAGTTTCATCCAGATCACCATGAAGGAAAGCAGTCTTAACATCCATCTGTTCTAATTCCCAATCATAAACTGCAGTCATAGCAAGTAACAGGCGCATGGTTTTGTATTTCACAACGGGTGCAAAGATATCATTATAGTCAACACCTTCTTTTTGAGTGAAACCTTTAGCTACCAGCCTAGCCTTAAACCTAGGAGGATCAGTCTTACTAATTCCTTCCTTAATCTTGTATATCCACTTGCAGTCTATAAACCTAGCTTTTTCAGGTTTGGGAACTAAGACCCAGGTTTTGTTAACTATCATGGACTGTATCTCTTCATGCATAGCATTTATCCATTCATTTGCTTCTTTACACCTAACAGCTTGTTCATAGGTCTCAGGTGTAAAATTTTTAATCATCTCAGAAACAATGAAAGCAAATTCAACAATTTTGTCAAAGGACTCTAACAAATTCACCTCAAACCTTCTGTTTGGGATTCTAATCCTAGGCTCCCTATCTCTAGTCAACTGGTAGTCTGCAAGTTCATGCTCAGGCATGAGAGCTTGCCCAGAGACAGAGGAGTCGTGGGAGATAGAAGGAGAAGATTCAGAAGAAGGAGATGGGGAAGGAGAGGAAGAATTAGAAACAGAAACAGAATTAGAGTTAGAGTCACTTATCTGTCCCCCTCCAAATTGGTGAGTTTGATTTCCTTGACTTCCTTGGTCTTGATCATCTTGATCTTGACTATTTTGTTCTTGAATTTCATTTGCATTGTTCTGGTTTGCTTCAATTTCCTCTTCATTGACAATTTGGTGTAAAGAGGTATTTGAAGCTGAAGAGTAGCCTATGTCAAACTCCTCTTCATCATAGTTTGGGAGTTGTTCTTCTTGGAAGAAGTTCCCAGCAGGATGAGATAATGGTGTTACATCTTCAGTCTCTTCTTGGAAGAACTTCCTATTCCATTGTCTATGAGACCTTAATTTGTACTCAAGAGTCAGGCAATCTCCTTGGCTATCCTAATGGGCCTTTCTCTCTCATGTTAACCCTTCTTTCTCATACAATATAAGCAACTCACACATTGTTCTCACTAATACCCTATACCCTTTATGAATGGAACAGCTCAAATGGACCTTGCTTGTAATGCACCATGAATATAATAAGCTAAAGCATTGGACATTTTGAAAATTTAGGGGAAAAGACTAGAAAATATTTGGTATAATAAGATGTAGCGTAGCATATATATGTATGAAATAATATCAGAAGAAAATGTTGGACAGTTCGATCAAACTAAGCCATTTGAATAAATCATTGCTTTATACACAAAGATAATCAAATTGATGTTTGGCCATAAAAATGAATTAACAATGCCGATTCTTACCTTGGGAAAAAAAATGAAATGCATATCAGTGTATCACCTTTGAGAAAGACCCATTAATTTTTATTAAATTATGCGCGTTATATTACACAATTATTAATATTATAAACTTACATATATATTTACTCAAATAATTGACAACATTATGCACTAGTATCTGCAGAACGCCATCGTGCAAATGCACAATTTGATATTACCAACTCAAATTTTGTCAAAGTAATTAAGGTTTATTTTTAAATCTAGATTGAGTTATCTCAAACATCAGTTCAAATTTAGATTTGGGTCTTCGTCAAAGGTGACTAAAATTTGATCAAGTAATTAGAGGTTCAAAATGTAGTAAATTTAGTATACAAGTGAAATCATTTTAAAATCATATATTGCTAGGTTGCTCATATTTACATATAATATTCCATCAATCAATTCCCTGTTGAAATCAAATATGATTTGAGTAGTTTTGACACAAAATTCTTATGCATATCAACTTTGACCACTAACGAAACTCATAGCATGTACAAGCATTCACATTATGGTTGCAAAATTCTCTTCAGTCCAACTTGTTTTTGTTACATTCTTGTCTTGGCCATTGAGAGTGATTAGTATTTCTTGATCACTCATGGATGAAATGGACAGCTTTGTGAACTTGAGAAGGTGATCTTCATTGAATAGCCATGAAAGTGAGAAAAATGACAAGTATGACTTAAGGTCCACTCCAATTGAAAAGCCCTGGATGCATACACAAAACAGCAAATCTATGGACAAAAATTCAAAATTGAATTGTGTTTTTCCAATTTGGGAATATATTCAATGGGAACATTTATGAGTCCATCATTAGTTGGATTGGATGGAAGTCAAACAATCAGATATGCTCGAAATGGCATATTGATCATTGCGAATCAAATCATTTGCATTGTCCTGCGTCTTTTTGCATATATATAAAGGGAGTCTCAAGAACCATATTTTGCATTCCCAACAAAATCATAAATAACTAGCTTCTTTAGATACAAAGGGAGAGGGGGTCTTACATGAAGAGAATGGTTTTTAACTGTTTGGTAGCCAAGGATGACTTGCCTGTTCTGCCCATACATATATATATTGAGGGTTTCATTGTATTATGAGACCTTCAATTAATTTGTAGAAAGAGTCAGGCAGTCTCCTTGGCTAATCTAATAGGCCATTCCCTCTCATGTTGACCCTTCTTTCTCATTTACTTCAATTTTTTATTTTTCAGTGTGTTAAGAGATATATCAGCTAAGCTATATGTGAAAACGTACTACTCATCAGTAGACTTCTTTACACAGATCTCAGAGCATTTTATTCCTTATAGGCGATCGAGTCTCACAACCCCAGTACAAAATCTCAGAGCATTTGTAACTGTATAGCATTTACAGATTGTTCTCATTCTCACTAATTCCATGTTCCTTTCATAATTAATAGAATAAGTCAAGCACACGGATCACCTTTCACTTGTTGTGCATCATATTATATAGGATTATATACTTGTCTTATGCAAACGCCTCTTTTTTTTATCTTACTTTTGCATTCTCCCCAACTAGTTGAAGTCCCGTGATATTCACGGGATAATTTTACTAAAAAACTATACAATTTTACGATATTAATTTAAAATACTAAATATATTTATATAATATCATAATAAATTATGCAATAGACAAATTATTTTTTTTAGATTGTACTCCATATTTTAATTGAATATATTTTTTCATTATTTGTGGAGATCTTGTCCAAATTTAGATTGAAATTATAAAAATATTGATTTTACTTTTTATTGAATATTTTTAAATAATATTTTCTTATTTTTTTAGACACTAATATGTATAAAATACTTAGTTTTTTTATAAAGATAATAATAATTAGGATAGGTTATCTACAAAGCATAATATAATTTATTAAAATATTTTCTTAAAGTTAATTTATTAAAATTTTATATTAGGGTTCTTATCTTTTACTCTATAATAATAAGAATGTTTGTAAATATGAAAAATACAATATAAAGATTAGTATAGAAGAGAACATTGTACTTGATTTAAGAGATAAAATATAGAGAAAATTATCTATGTATTATTTTGTAAAATTCAATCCATTTATAAAGTTGTATACTAAATTTACATAACGAAGAAATAAAATATAAAGGAAATTAATTTATATGAAAATTTACAAAATTCAATGTATTAATCAACCTATCATCCATATTAAGTTACAAAAAAACATAGAGATAAAAAAATTTAAATGTAAGGTGGGGCTAGATAAAAAAAATTCTATATTTACATAATAAAATAAAAAGAAAATTAAGAAAAATGTAATGTAAATTTTTATCAAAATTCAATTTAAGAAAGTATTCATCAAGATTTGTAAATTTTTCTATTTTTTTTTTCAAACTTTGATTTAAGAAATACAAATGCATAAGAAGATAAAGAAAATCTAATTTTATTAATTTAAATTAAAATTCGAATTTTTTTTTTTTTTTTGACATTTACATATAATCTTAGTCATCACTAGACCTGTCAAAAACTGACCTAACCCACTAACCCGACCTGACCCGCCCGATAATTTTAGGGTAAAGACCCAGAAGATTAAACCCGAAATCCGAAATAAACCGAACCCGATAGAACCCGAAACCCGTTGGGTTGACCGATTTAGTATATTTATAGAATTTTTTAAATTTATTTTGAAACTTATAATATATTTTATTATTAAAATAAATGAAAATAATATATTATAATTAAATATTATTATTTAATTAAAAATTGGTTTTAATAATCATAAGAAAAGAAGGAGATTTTAGACCCGCTGGTCAACCCGACCCAACCGAAAACCCGCTACAACCCGACTCGATTGACTAGTGACCCATAACGAACCGGAACCCGATTTAACCCGAACCCGAAATGACCGAACCCGCCCGACCCGACCCGATTGACAGGTCTAGTCATCACTCATCAACTTAAAATTATTTCTTTTTCTCAAAATAAAAATATATCAACATAACAAAATATATTATTTAAAATTATATCATTATATAGATATAAATTTTATACTTGGAACTCAAGCCTTGTTAAAAGATAAACAAAAATATATTAAGACCCTAAATCTTGTTAAAAGATAAAAATATTAAATTAATATGGAAAATATCATCTCATAGAAATTTACATCTCATAGAAATTTATGTATATAAAATTAATATAAATATGCTATCTATTGTAGTAAACTAATACATAGTCCATAGATAAAAAATTATATACATAAAAAAATATATAAACATGTTATCTATTTAGTTTATATAGCAAGAATATTATAAGTTGGCGCAAATTTTGCAAAATGTATTAGAATAGATGAGATATCAATATTATTCTTAATTAATGAGATATCAATATTGCCCTAAGGCCCTTCACATCTTTTCTCGTCTACTTCTCTCCCTCGGCCGCAAGGCCCTTCACATCTTTTCTACTGGTTCGAGCAGATCATTGTACAAGCCTAGTGTAGCTTGTATCTAAGTATTTTGGGTAAATCTAACATGTACACGCGAGACTTGCTACAATGGGGGAAATTTTTGTCAAATGTCAACATTAACCTGTCAACGCGTTATAAAATGCAATAAACAATGATAGAATTTGCAAGTAATAAGTTGAGAAGTTCATTATATTGCAATTCAGAGGTTACACACCGTAAGAATCGATATGCGAAGTCGAACAATAAACAAATAATTAATGGCCTAAAGCGCACAGTCTACGAATCAATGAATGAATCTGAATTCAAGAGAGGTTAATTATGAATGGTGAGTGGTTGATCTGGTCGAGTAGCCTCCCTTTCTATCTTGTGTATTTTCCCCTATATAGCCCACTTCACAGTGTCGTTGCCCACGTTAACTCCCTTGCCGGATATTACTCACCTAGTATTATTAGTTTCAACGGCTATATATGGACACTTCGAAAATCCTTTTTTGTGAAGCGGCCCAGTACCAAAGACAGCCCAAATTTTTGGACCCCAACATCGATCTAGCTATTTTATTAGAGTTTTCCCTTTTTGGTCTCGAGTCTACTCCTCATATAATGTAGAAAATCCAATGATCTAAATAATAGATCAAATGAAATAATGGAGATTAAGCTTCAGAGAAATCCTTGTTTTTAGTACTAAAGTCACAAGAATTCCATCTGTTTTGAGAAATAAAAGTGATGGCATCCAAAAATAGATAGCACTTGTTCATTTAAAAATGAACTGGCTTGGCAACTGCACCTTTGTACTTTTCTCAAAAGTAACTGCATCTTGTACTTGAAATTGATTAAGAATTTCCACATGAGGAAAGCAGTACTGTTTCATTAAATCTGCTTAACATTAGGGAAAAGAAGTAACTCATTAGAATGTTTTAGTGATTGGCAACTTAAATTACAAAGCTCTGGAAACTGACTGACTGCTTATACTATGTTTTCCAGAGAAATAAAACTATATTTGACTTTGAAGTGATAAAATTTGAAAGACAGTGTGTGAAACTACCAATTTAAGGTCAAGTTATTTATTTATGCATTTATTTCTGTGTTAGTATCCATAGAAATAGTAATTTGGAGTCAGTTTTGTTTTAGATTGTCGATCAGTACATTTCGAAAACATACATACATATATATATATATATATTAAACTTAATCAAATAAATATAGCCATGCCAAAAACGAATAGTCCGAAACATGAGATCGACCGCATTAACATCTATCATGTCATAATCTCATCAAATGGGCTGAGTATATATGCCAATAATTGTAGAAAAGACAAGAACCAAGAAAGAGACTGGTTAGATGAATGTATCAGATGATAAGAGATGAGAGCCAGAAGTGCAATTTCTGAGCCATAAGATAATAGTAATGTCAACACTTTGATTATTCTCTCCATCTTGGAACCCATAAAAGGAGGGACTAGAAGCTGTAAGATTTTGCAAGAAGCCATATTCTTTAAGGTAGATGATTTAGATCCTAGTAATGGAGAAATGGTCTTACATGAAGAAAAGGGGTTTAGCTGCTCGGTAGCCAGGGACGAGTGGCCTGGAAGGTGCAGCGATGATTGGTTCTCCGATCATTGCAAGAACCGGGCTACTCTTACCTGGTTACCTTGACACGCCCTTCTCTCTCATGCTAGCCCTTGTCTCCTTGATAGACCGGCTTTCGGATGCTATATATATGTTGAAGGTAAGCTCATCTTGATCGATTAGTTAACCTTTTAAAAGAGGGACATCTTGGCAAAATATATATTACTTCAAAATGGTAAGAGAAATTCTCCATTAATATTTGTGTCGTAAAGTATGATACTTGATATATGAAATACGAACCTAATATGAATGCTTTTATTGCAGGTCTTGTAGTGCAAAGTTGATAGCCTCTTACATTGTTGTGCAGTTGGAAGAAGTTGTGTTCTTCTGAACTGAATGCTACAAAATACAAGCAGTGCATAGTAATAATAAATGTGAATGCTACAAAATGCAGTTGTCCACCACTCTAGAGAGCAGGGCATAGTAATATATAACAAATTAATGTGAAATGCAATGTGCACTTGTAAACATGCATGCCTCGTATTTGCGTGCAAATGTATCATTTCAGTTTTAACTCATGTAACTGATCAGGGTCTACACTGTCTAACATGCCTTAGTTTTAAATCTCTTCCTTGTGAGCACTATAAGGCAACATCTTCAGCAGCTAAACAAAATCTGGCCGGTTATGCACTGATATTCTGCCAATTGCACTTAGTAAAGAAAAGGGCAGGATTCATTCTAACAATTGGAAGAAGAAGAAAAAAGTCTAGTTTAAATAACGTACGTAGCTTATAATGTGTACTAGGTATGACCACAGACAAACCCATAAAACAGGTAAACGTACAGTTGGGTTGAAGCAATTTATCAACAAGTTTAGAGAGAAAAGTACGTATGTGTTAGGGTTTCAAGTGCACTTGACATTTCTAATACGATGAAGCTCGAGATTGGAAACAGCATAGCTCAAACAATGCAATAATGGAACAGATTATTTACCTTGGGATAGCAATAATTGAAATCCACTCTACAATCAAATATATATATTGGTAACACAAACAAATGGGTTCAGCTTGAACGAGTTCATTTTTATTTTTAACTCTTTTTCAGGGTTGATATATAGTTGGGTTCAAATTCAGATTGTACCATGGACATGTATGGTTAACAGAATATGTTATATTGTTAGAGGTTTGCCTAAATCAAAACACTAACATCTTTTGCCGTAAGTTTATCAAAAAAACCACTCTCTCTCAATAACATAGATAAACTACATTATATGCCAATATACATATTAAAATAATTGACCAGTATCATCTAATTTTCCAAACAAATTTTACTCAAGCCGCTAATGCAACGGCTATGAGTTAGTCAAATCAACGACTATAAGCTGCGAATATTTATCTTCAAGTCAGTTATCGATGCTTTTATGCAATTAATGAACAATTATTTAGACTTGGTCTCCTAGTACGTGTGGTCAGTACAATTATGTAGATTATTTAGTCAGAATCTTTTTGTCAACAAACTATATATTACCAGAAATTTTTTCCTTCATAGTAGCCACTAGCTACGTCTCTTACAATTTCTCCATAGTATCAAAATCAATTAATTTTATGCAAAATGAGTTTAATCATCCCGACCTGTAAGATTTGGATAAAATTACATATAAAGTTTCAGTGAAACAAACAACATAGCAAATTAGCAATAATGTGTAGCTTCGACGTACGCAAAGTAGCGCACTCTATAATCCATGATGATGATTGTGTAAAATAGTTTTCTATTGCACCATCGTTTTTTTTTTTCAGTCCACAGAGCTAGAGGTGTCAAACGGGTCAGTCAGGTCGGGTTCGCGTTCGGATCGTAATGGGTCACCGGTCAAATCGGGTCGGGTCATTGCGGGTTATTGGGCGGGTCGGGTCGACCTAACAGGTCAAGAAATTTGATTTTCTTGCAATTATTAAAATATTTTTTATTTAAAAAATGATATTTAATAATAAATCTATTATTTTTATATATTTTAATAATAAAATATATTATAATTTTCAAAATATATTATATATTCTTAGAATATAACAAATTGGGTCAACCCAACGGTTTTTTCGGGTTTGAACCGAACAGGTTTCGAATCTATCGGGTTTGGTTTATTTTGGATTTCGGGTTCAAATTTTCGGGTCTTGATCCTAAATTTTTCGGACGGTTCGAGTCGGTTTTTCGAGTCGGGTCAACTTTTGACAGCCCTACTTCACACAGATCGACTCATTTCATTTTGATCTTCCATTTGATTTCTTTCTCCTTTTAATTTGTATTTTCCTGATCACATCTTCAATTAATGCATTGGGTTGATTTTTTTTTTGGTCGAACATTGGGTTGATTAAATAGTTCCATAGTTCTGAGTTATGATTCCATTGGCTGTATGATTCCGTTGTGTTTCAAATCTTATTATAAACTAGATGGTCAAGATCAAAAATTGCATGTTTCAATTCAATTCTAATGTATCATATAAAATTTATATTTCATGCTTGCTCTGATTTTCGTTTAACTTAATAGGGGATTAAATGAAAGCACATAGATTTATTGAGAACAAGCATTCACCCCATTTCATAAAAAGAAGATCAAGCAATTTCTTAATAATGTGTAAAGTATCAAATTGAATATTCAATGTCAATTGGGCAAATTAAACTACTAGCACAAGTTGGGATGCAACATTTTGGAACAAAATATACATCCACAGAACTCATTCCTAAAGTCAACTGCCACAAGTGCTCCATTGACAACTAGTTCACGAATATAATCTACCAGCAAGTCAAATTAATTCACAACACATTTCAAAAAAAATCTCTTATAAAGCTGATTTAAGAATCTGATATGAATGTATTCTCGATCAGAGATAACTATTTGAAGTCAACTCTTTAAACCCTTAAGTTGCATGACAAGTTGACTTACTTAAATATGGGACAAATAGCATTTTCCCATGTTCTTTTGATTTTGTCCTACTTCTTTTCTATCCACTAGTAAATGAAAATCTTCATGCTTTTTTTTTTCGTGCATGGAAACTCACAAGTCATAATCTATATCTACCCTAATACATTATAAAGCAGAAACAAGTCAGTGTAAAAATTTGCGCCACGTGGCAAAACCTGAATAAAATAATGAACAAACTTTTTTCAACATAAAAAACTAAATAATTCTAGAAATCTTAATCTTAACCACTTCATAAAATAGCTAATGGATAGATACCATATTATATGCGTAGATTGTTTGATATAGTACGTATCACATTAAAAATAAAAATAATAATAATATACACATATTTTTTAAAAATAATTAAACAATAAACATTACTAAATTAAAAAAATGAATTTATAAAGATTGAAGTTTTTTAGGGTAAGATTGTAGATGTTATAAAATAAATAATGTATATGTTTATTGATATTGATAAGCAATATTATATATTGTATCTTAAAATTATGCTAAAATATTTTTATCGGATTATTGAAAAAAAAAATATCGATATAAATTTCTATCTATATCTACGCTAATATATTATAAAATAAAAATAAATTATCTATAAAATTTGCGCTATGGCACTTTAAGAACGAATCACTTCTTTCAATTTTTATTTATTATACTTAAAAGTGAATGTAGAAGGTTTGATATGGAAAAATATTTTCCATATTTATTGGTTTTTAAGATTAGAAAACAAAAAATCGTTAAATTGTATATAAATATCATTAATAATTATAATAATAGAATAATTATTATAATAAACATTATCTTTGTTTTTTCTCTTTAATTTATTATAATATGTTATATAGCATAATTTTTAAAACTACCCGTAAATCTACAGGAATTACACATCATCTTCTTTTTTGGTAAAATTAAACAAACTTTAAATTTACACATCATTAATTTTTCACCATCATGAATTAATACATCATCATTAAATTTGTTCTCTAGACTTCATTATCCTTCACCATCGTATACAATAATTCAGGGAGAAAACAGCCGAGGGTTTTGATCGGCTCAAGCCGGCCAAACAACACGTACTACTGTTGAAACCAAACTCGCACCGCCTTGCCATACCACCGAAGCCATACTGCTCTGTTCTCTTCTCTCCTTCATCCAGCAAATTCTCAGATGCCCGATCCACTTTTGAAGAGATCCGAGAATTCACGTCCGGCCACCCAACACCACCAGTCAACTACTACAATCATACTCGCATTGTCTCGCCGCACCAATATGCCTCCAGATCCGACGTTGTCTAAATATCCTTCTACATCATCGAAACTCAACATCGGTAACTTCAACATTACTTCGACATTAATTCCGATTGTAATCGTATATAGTTGGGATATTTTTATCGTGATTTTGCTAATTCCGGTTTTGCAGGTATACATAGATAACAACAATTTTGACTAAATTTTAGTTTCTCTTTCTAATTTAATTAATTTAGACTTGGGGAAAATCAATTTAGATATTGTTAATCGTCAAAATTATTATTTATATTAACCTCTACATAATTCTACGCATATTCCAATACAGATATTGACTATGTAATCTTTTTTTGTTATTAAAAAAACAATGTAATTTTTTTCACGTCGATAAATTTGGATCATAAAGATCACACAATATTTTTTTTGGAGAATATAAATCAAATTAATATATTAACAATCCTATACTAATCGTACTTTCACTAATTAATTCATTCTAAAAATATACCTCAATCTAATTTGTTTTCCAAAATTACACTCTTTTATTTAAAAATGAGAAATTAATACCCCATGCCCTACTTAATAAGTTTGTTTGTAAAAATGCCTTATTATTTCCAATGTTACATCAATGCCCAAAATAATAGCATAAATGTCCAAAAATATAGCAAAAATAGCCAAAATCATGCCCTTTCTTTTTTTAGAGAAATAATAAAATAATTCATTTTTTTGAACCTTTAAATTACAAAAATTATTTTCAATTTAAAATTTAAAATGGTTTCTAATAATTAAAAAAAACAAGATTTAAAAATTTTAAATTAAATTAAGAGGCATTAATTAAAAATAGATCAAACAAAACATGCGTCGTCTTTCTCGAGCCATCGTCGTCTCGCTCTGCTCACCATTCTTCTTTCTCGAGCCAACATCATCTCTCCCCTTGTCTCGTCAGCCCCTTCTCTCGTCAAATTCACTCCGAGGTTCAAGTTTGTTCGTATATCAAAACTCGAGGAAAAGATAAGATTAAGCAGATGTCCGATGAAACTTTATGTAGAATAATTGGTTATTATTGTTTCCATTAAGATTGTTATCTTTTAAGATTGTTATCTTTCTAATATCCGTTTTATTTCTTATTTAAAGGAAACAAAATATTTCGTAACAAATCCAATCCGTTTACAATTTCCTTTTCCTTTTAAGTCTGTGGCAGGATCATATAGAGGTATGATAGTAGAATAGACAAGCATGACAGTATAAAATCTAGCCCGAGTAGACTTTAACGGAAATCTCAAACAACTAGTATTTTTTTCCTATCTTTGACTTTTCTTTTATCCTCTAATAATTGGTTATTATTGTTTCCATTAATATTGATATCTTTTAAGATTGTTATCTTTCTAATATCCTTTATATTTCTCATTTAAAGGAAACAAAATATTTCGTAACAAATCTAATTCGTTTGCAATTTCCTTTTGCTTTTTAAGTACGTGACAAGATCATAAAAGGTATGACAGTAGAATAGGCAAGCATGACAGTATAACATCTAGCCCGAGTAGATTTTGACGGAAATCCCAACCAACTAGTATCTTTGCCATATCTTTGACTTTTTTTTTCTTTTTTTTTTCTTTTTTTTTTTTACTCTTTATTTTCCGTATACACTTTAAGATCATAATCAATCAATCGTTTAAAAATAACTTTTCACATGACTTTTATTTATTTATTTTTTTTCAATTTTCATTTTTTGATTTTAATTCTATCAGTTTAATAATTCATTTCTAAAAAAACATTATAAATTTAAATTCAAATAATTAAACAATAAAATAATAAAAAATAAAAGTGCATAAATGCCAAAAATGCATGATTTGCAATTTGCTAGAATATGGGGTACTTTTGCAAACATTTTTTGTACATGGGGTACTCCTGCAAATCCGCCTTTAAAAATAACAAAGTACCCCTAAATTAAACTAGATAATTAATTAAAATAGATAACTAAAATATCTCAAATATCTCTCATCATGTAATCTTCTATATTGTTAGTTTGTAGTTCTGATTATACGTACTTTAATCTTAGCTAAATTATTGTTGGTTTTAGTTTAAAGTTGATGTAAGGATTCTTAATACTAAGATTTTATCATTTTATTTTGGTTTCATAAAGTTCAATGTGAATTTTGGTTTCATAAAGTTGTTGGTTTTAGTTTGTTTCAAACAATACTATTAATTTTATTTTGATTTAGAAAGGTTGTACTCTATTAATTTAAGTTTATGAATATTAAAATTTATCATATTCTTAGCTTAATTATGTTTCTAATTTTAGGGTATAGATTTCCTATAAAAAAATTACAGTCAATCATTAGATAACTAAACTACCCATATAATCTTTTTAATATCTTAATATCCAATTTGGTAATATCTTAAAACGGTAGTTTCGTATCTATATCTTTATAATTTTATAGTAATTTTCTAAATATTAATTATTATTAATTGAAGGTTATCCTTTCGTATTTTTACAATCTAACTAAAACCGTAATCATAACTATATACTAAAGAAGAGGTTAAAAAAATTATTAAACGACACATGTCGCTTTTAGATTGGACCACACCACCCCTTTTATTAAAACCAATCTTTGGCAAAATAATTAAGTTTAATATAAAGATAGTGTAATGTGCGTACAATCCTATATCACTATAATCAATATGGATAGAAAATTCCATTCTTAATTTTTTAAAAATAATCTTTTATTTTTGGATATGATAAATAGGAAGATTATTAAGATATTTTTTATGCTATATATTATAAAAATATTAGGATATTTATTTTATTTTTAGATAGAACGCATATGCTTGATTTAGATAATTAAGTTTAATATAAAGATAGTGTAATGTACATACAATATTATATCACAATAATTAAGTTTATTTTGAATGGTCCCATGTATATAATAAATTGATAAGTTTTTATCTTATTACTTATCTATTTTCATAATTAAATAAATTACCATGTTTTGGATATTAATTTAATTCGTAATACTAATAAAATATTATTGTTTCAAATAAACAACTTTTATAGTTTATTGAATTTAAATATTTATTCAAATTTATATTTAAGCATTTACATGATTGTTTTTCTCGGATAATAAATATATTTGAAAATATTTTATTATTAATATTTTATTAAAGAAAAACTCGTACAAGGTACGGAAATACATACTAGTTGTAGGATTACATAACTAGTATGTATTTCCGTACATTATTTTAATTTTAATAAATTTTTGGACATTAAAAAAAATTACCTTAAAGATATGTAATTGGTTATGGATAGAATCTTAAATCGTTATTATTCTAGAGAGTTAAGAATTCCATATATCTTTATTATTTTGGAGGTTTAAAGATAGAGTTTATCCAAACAAAATGTTTTAATTAGTAGATAATATCAATCTTTGTTTTATTTGTATTTACCGTAATGATTTATAAAGATAATTGATAAAAAAAATTACCTAAAATTATATTTTTGTTAAAGATAAAATCTAAAATTATTATTATTTTGAAAATTTGAACAAATATACAAATCCATGTTAATTATCAAATTAATAAATTGAATTAAAAAACAAATCTACAATTACCATAATATTTTAACATCTAATTTTCTTAGTATTCTTTTTGTAATTATATATAGTAGTTTTATTTTTTCTCCTTCTAATTTTATACTATTCTAAAAACTAATTATTATTATTATCTTGTGAAGATTTTGATACATACTTATTTTTATTCTATTTGACTAAAATATCACAATCTTAAACATTATCTATTTAATTTTTTCGAGATATTTTTGTAAATATATCTCAATAGTGTTGACGGTTGATGCAATTTAATTTATATTGTATTCGAAAGAGTGAAACATCTTTAAAATGATTTGTTGAGGAAAAATGACAAATATACTTACTTTTTCATACTTAGTATTAAATTAGATTAAATTTAATCATTTAAATCATTGTTTTCATTTTTCTTATGTATATTCTAAGAAGATGCTAGAATTAATTTTAGAAAATTAATATTATAGTTTTATTAAATTATTATTATAATATTAGAAAATTATGATTATGATTTTATAAAATTAATTTTGAGTACTAATAAATTGTCAAAATAAAAAGTTACAAAATATTTATCAATTAATAGTTAAACGATTCTTCTATCCTATGCCCTACAAACATATGATAAGAATACATATTTAGAAACTAAAATTGTATTTTAAAAAGATTAAACCCTTTTAAAAAAATAATTTAAAAAAGTATAATACAAAATCATTATTAATTTTTTCTAAATTTGGGCTCTTAGAAAATATCAATAATTTTTAAATTTAACATTTATTTGTATATTTGTTTAAATTTATATATTAGTTATTATATTAATATTTTCTATAATTAAAGACGTTTAATTAAAATATGTAAATTTATATCGAGAAATCAATATGCAAATTAATAAGTTTATTTTAAAAAATTCAAATAAAATTTTAACAAAATCCGCGCGGGGTGCGGGTATCTACGCTAGTTAACTAATATAAAAGAACTTTTCTACCTTATGCTTCAATATTTTTAAACTTACAGGCCAGAGATAAGCCACTTGTTAGTATGTAGATGGTTGCTAGTAAAATTTTTAAGGGTACCCCAAATATATTCACAAGAATATAGAAGTACGTGGATACATCAATGAATTATGCACATCCACCACAAATGGATAGAATAATGAATTACGGTTAAGAAAAAAAAACAAATCAAAAATTATTATTGTTAAAAAATTCAACTAAATTACATCACCTTTTGTACAGTACTAGGAAAACCAAGTTTTATTGATAGAAACTAATTTTTAGATGGATAAGCATTTGTTATCAATAAATATAATATCAACCCTTGATTAGAGAAAGAGGTTACAAATAGAGGGACAATCATCCAATGGCAATCATATAGAAATTAAGGCTACTATTTTCTTCAAAAACCAGAACAAAAATAAAAACTACATTGATTTCATAGGAAAAAAAACATATCAAAAGGGAAAAAGGTATGTACAACTTCAAATATCAGCCATTGCCCTTTTTTTGTGACTTATGTTGAAAATAGTTTGTACACTGGAAAAAAAAACTCAACACACTACTCACTAGTAGTTTCTTTGGAAATAAAATCTCTAAGACGAGGGGAGAAATTCTAACATGTAAAAATATGATAATTTATCATGAACAAGCAAAAGTTTAATTCGGCGTGAGTTATCAACCACATTTTCTTCATACAAATATGATATTAGAAATCATAGCCGCCCGAGGCTAGATGGAGATAAGTATGAACCACCATAGTAGAAATATTTTTATATTTAAAATAGTATTCCATTCGCATCCCTTAAACATAAAATATTGTATTAAGATCCCCACTCTATTTCACCATATAATATTCCTACAATGCATAGTTTATCTGATTAAATATAGAATGAAAAATATGCACTAGAATGATAATAACAAAACCTTCATCCTCAATATGGATCGTTCATGTGATCCTTTTTCTTATGTCGAAAGTTATTCACAATGCACTCAACCATGGGTGGGACAAGAAAATGAAAGAAATTTTTGCCGACCAGATAATCGATAATGTTAAAAGAATATGGAAGTCTAAACCTTCTCCAACTAGCTTGGAGAAAAAGAATGAGAATGTACTATTCACTTGATATTCATGGAAGAAATACGAAATTTTAAGTTCATCACTTGACAATACAAGTTTAAGACTCTAATAAAGTACCATAGTGACATACTCTACAAATAATATTATTGATTTTATCCAAGATCGAGGAAATTAATAACATTGGATTTGATAAATTGAAAAATATATCGATTATTAGCAAAAAAATGAAGGTCAAACTACAAGCATAGAACCAATAGCTCTAACTTTATCAAGTTGAGGACTCTTTTTAACATGTTCCAAGTTGGAAAGTAATTCGGGACAGTTGAATTACTTATTTTTATTTGTTTATTTTGGAACTCCATAAATGCAAAATTGAAAATAACAAAACCTTCATTCCGTAACATGGGGGACAATATACTCGATATGCATTCAAGTGGAAGTAGTCACATTTGCCCATATACCAATATGCTCGATAAGTGGTACAAGAAAATGAAAGATAAAAACAAATGGATGATAATTCACTACTAATATACGCGGGTATAGCAATTTTTAGAATCTTATCTAACACATTTTTATTCTCCATTGTATCGCCTATAAAAGATGGGTCAAGAAGACAAATTTTACATTGACCATCCAAGCAATCAAGGGAGAAAGGGTTTGCATTAGAAAAGGATCTTTGCTACTTGGTAGCCAAGGACGACTTGCCTGATCTTTATAAGGATGCAAGGCGTTCTTTATAGAGCCTCCCCTTGTAGTAAGAACAGGCAGTCCCTTGGCTACCTTGACATGCCCTTTTCTCACATGCTAACCCTTTTGTACTCTTAATAGAAGTTTGTAAGTGGAAGACATTTCATTACATTCTAAATTCTAAAGCCTTTTTGCAAGAAATCCTTGTTTATTTGGTGTTGGTGTCGTGTTATAGAACGAAATAATCAACATATCTTGTCAAAAGAAGGTTTAGATCTTTGTTGTTCTTGTTGATTTAGATGGATTGCACATTTCATTGGCATAGTTTCAAAGGTTAAGATATTTTCCAAAGTTGGCTTAATCTATTGACATAATTTTACAAAAAAAAGGCTACTCAAATTGCCAATAATCCATTAAAAAGAATTAACAATGTTAAACTAGTTAGAAGTAGTAATCGAAGCAAAGTATTGCAAAAAAAATAATAAGAGACGTCAATCATAGTTATTTGTCAATCGGGTTTGTTAATGTGTAGTAATTACAACTCTAGGCAAGTCACAATATAATACCAATTTCAATAGTACTTAGTATTGTCAAAACTATGCTACTTGTACCTATATATCAGTCTCTACACATACATATACAATGAAATATCTACCAACAAGCAAATAGTTTAAATATCAGTAATGCATGAACGACTCCTCCCAATGTGCTATAAGTCAATAGTGATATAAATCATAAATTACATATGTTATTTAGAAATGGAATCATAACTCAGAACTATGGAACTAATTATTCAACCCAAGACGTGAGTATATATGCCAAGTATATTGAATAATTATGGAAAAGACAAGAAACATGAAAGAGACTAGATAAATAAATCAGATGATAAGAGATGAGAACTAGAAATAAAAAATTTTGAGCCATCAAATATATCAATCTCATCACTTATATAATGCTCCATCTTATAAGGTATAAAAGGGGGGCTAGAATTAAGCTACATACACTACTACAATTAAAGCTTATTGTTCAACCGCTACAATATTATCCAAAAACGCTACCAAAGACCAATGGCAGTGGTTTACCAACCGCTTCATCTGCTTGCGTTGCTTTAGGTATACGGTAGCGGTTATTTTAAGGTAAGGCAGCGGTTTCCAATCAACATATACAACCGCTGCAATAAAATTTACAACCGCTACTATAACATCTATAGAAGCGGTTTTTTCCTTGTCTATAACAGCGGTTTTTAAGCAACTGCAACGGTTCTGTAATCTAAGGTGGCGGTTGTGTATCTATAGCAGCAGTTTTGATATTCTACTGTAGCGGTTCTTACTCTACTGCGACCGTTCTTGAAGTTTATGGTGGCTGTTTTTTAAGATATTACAGCGGTTTTGAAGGCTTGAAAATTCAAATTTTCTGGAGCTATTACAACGGTTTTATAATAGTAAAATATAGGGATTTTCCTTTTGGTGCCCTTGAGGTTCGGACTTTTCCTCTTGGTGCCCAGAAAAAAAAACTTATTCCTTTTGGTGCCCTTGTGGTTTTGAAAAAGTCCTTCCCGTAACCTAAATTCCATATAAAACCAAATTCCATCCAATTTTCATAAACTTCCGTTAAAAATTTATATAAAAAAAATCTATCTACACCTATTTTTAAACTTCCATTAAAAAATCTATCTAAACCAAATGCCAGCTCATTATCTAATAAATACATCTTAAATTGAAATTTCGTAATCTATACACAAATATATCTTGAAAAATGCTAAATTGGAATTCCATAATAGCATGTATTAAACCATCATTCATTACATAGAGATCTAAATTGGAATTTGCTAAAATTGTTCACAAAAGCTCAAGCAAATCCAAAGGCAACTTCCAACAAGTCCTAATCCAAATGCCCAAAATCAACATGCCAATCTGTAAGAATATTTGCGCAAATTAACATGTCAAACCTATGCCTATATACACTTCTTAAACTTGATCAAATCGAAAGAATTTGCAAATGTACCTCTATACCCATTTACTAATTTTTAATAAGGATAGCTATAAAGTAGTCCATTCCACGGCAACAACACTGACAATTTATCAAGCAAAAGCACCTGAAAAATAAACATTTTCCTTAGAAGTTTTGTTTTCTATGTCAAAAAATCAATGTACAATAGTTTCCATAAGATTTGTTCCTTAGTCTTGGACATAAAGCATTTTCAAGAGTTTCATTCCCTTGTGCTTTATACTCATCCACAACCCACATGTCCCACATTAAAAGAAATACAAGCACAATTTCAAAGTTGTTATGTATCAGCAAGGAAACAAGCATCAATTAAATCTCTTGTAAAATGCATTAGCTGTTGAAGATTAATATACTCAAATGTGAGATTTAAGGCCCTTCAATCATTCTTCAGAGAGCTTTTTAAACTAATTGCTAATGATCACTTTTGTAAATCTGGCAAGAATGACAACTGAAAGACATTCAAAACAAAAGAAAAACAGAAGTAGAAACTCACAAATTTGTAAGAGCCTCATTGGAGAACGGATCATGACTCTTGAATGACAAACAATCCTCCTTTATAGACATAAATATAGCTTGGCTTAAGTCAGTACTTAAGTAAATGAAATTTTTTCAAACCATAAAATACTCCAAGGATAATATTGAATCATGGAAATATTGAATTCAATTCCAATTCAAGTATCAAATGCCATTGTTTCTTCATAATGGATCTTTAAGCCGAATTGGAAGTCATCTTCTTAACTCAAACACTAAATAATCAAATACCGAGTCATGTGTTGACTTTAGTGACGGGATTCCATGACCTATCAATAGTCGATGAGTAACCCATGCAACTATTAATGAAATTGTCACAAAGAAAGTCATGAAGCCTACACTAAGCCCAAGTAAAACATAAACTTGTCCATCACATTGTTACTTTAGAGATCACATCCATTACTGGCACAATACAACAAAACTAGTTAATTGATTGCACATAACATGTTTATTTTTCCTTCAAATAATCTATCCGACCTGTTGTATATCTACCAAATTTATAATTCAAATTTCACTTATCGATTATCACTGTTCCATATATATGATATATGAATGAGATCACCAACAACTAACAATGCATTAACCGCTTCTATAACATAAACCGCTGCAATAACCGCTTCTATAACATAAACCGCAACTTGAAACCGCTACAATACCCCTGCCCGCAGCCACAACCGCTGTAGTTGTCCAACCGCTACAATAAACCGCTACTAAAGGGCTTAATTGTAGTAGTGATATCTTTGCAATAAGTCGTTGCTTTGAAGTTCCAAATCATCGGATGTCTTTAATGGAGAAATGGTCTTACATGAAGAAAAGGGTTTTAGCTGTTGGGTCTCCATGAACGAATGGCCTTTTTAGTTTTCACAGTAACAAGTTCTCCAATCATTGCAAGAACCATGCCACTCTCCTGGCTACATTGACAAGACTTTAGTTGATATTTGTTGAAGATAAGCTCATGCTTAATAGATCATGCTTGATGAATTGTTCCAAAATTACAAATTTATTTGATGATACTTGATATTAGAAACTTTTTTAATGAACAATCTCGAAGAATGGCTTCTCTAGTTTTTTAACAATTAAAGCAAGCAAACTACAATGTTATATATATAAGGCTACGAACCTTTGATGGAATTATCTACTTTTTTTCAAAGAGCAATGATGGGGCCATTTTTATAAACAAAATCCTTAGCAAAGAGCTACTCCCTCCGTTTCAAAATAGTTGTTCTTAAAGCCATTTTTCTTGTTTCAAAATACTTGTTCATCTAACTTTTTTTCCATTTATACCCTTATCTATACCCCACATTACACATATCCCAAAATTTATTTTTTTTAGTTGAATCTCCCAAAGTGTACTTATAGTGGTAGTTTGGGTAAAAAAATTTCCTTAATAAGTGTGCAATTTTGTCTAATATCAACTATTTTGAAACGGAGGGAGTATTATACATACTTGCAAGGCTAAAATTTTAGGAAAGAACTTATTTGAGAATGTAATAAGCTTGCCTAGAAATTCATGTTAAAAGTGTATTTTCTAGGCTAGTTTTTGGCATGAAATGTTTCGTGGTTCTTGCACCACATTTTCTTAAAAAAAATTCCTAAACCGCCATTGTGGAGTTCTTGATGCATATGAAGATGATACATACAATAGTCAAAGTCATATTTGAACGTTGAAATCCAATCACCTTGTAGATTTAGTCTAGGATGTCCTTTGTGAGAAAAACATATCGATGACATGGAATTTTGTTAAATGTTGTTCAAGATACAAACAACACTACCGAGTCAAGTCTATTTGCTAGTTTCCTCTAGATAGTTGCTTAATTGGAAGAAGTATTCTACTAAATGCTACAAAATGCATTTGAGAATCATTCCAAATTAGTGAATAGTAATAATTATAAAATATAATATCGACGTATTGGACGCCATCAAAACTATTATAATACCACAAAACCACATTCAAGATAGATTGTATTGGCGACCAAAAAACACAAATGGTTTTCCACAATATCTGCTATGGAATTGATATCAAAACAGCACAACTAGACAGATAGTGTAATAATTTAGATTTGGACATTACATGCATCGCCAAAAATTAATATTTTTATATGGAAACTATGTAATAATGGACTACCCACAAAAGAGAGATTAGTTAAAAAAACATGTTGATGTGACCCTCAACTGCATGCTCTTTGTGTAACTACCATCAAGAAAACAATATACACCTATTTCTTGAATGCCCATATTCCAAAGAGACTCTGAAATCGGTTAATAAAAAATATAACCGCAAATACACAACATATAAACAAATCAAAGAAACATCATAAAAATCCTAGACCATATTCTAATGAAGTGAACAAAGAAATAACTAGTAATAATACTTTTTACCACTTGGTGGTCTTTATGGAAAATTCAAAACCAGACTATTTTCAACCAACAAAGAAGCAACATCATCTCTAAACATGAAAAGTACATCAAATAACAAATTCAAAGCTTGCATAAAACCAAAAAACTATACAATCAGGAGGAATACAATAACGATATTAGAAATTATAGGAAACAATGACAAAATGAACAGAATACCAAATGGAATAGACCATTGTTGGATGTTATCGAAAATAATTTTGACAGATCAAAAAAAGAAACCATGATGGCTACATCGAGATATGTTATGAGAAACCATTTAGGGGATGTAATCCACCTCGATGCACATATCAATAAAAATTGGAATGCAGTACAAGATGAAGCGATGGACTTATATTTTGCGATAAAAGAAGTTATATGAAAAGAAAATTTACTAAAATCGAAATTGAAGAAGACAATCTCACTATAATAAAGGTCGTTCTAGGAGATAAATCATGCCCTTGCCAGATCGAGATGAATATCACTGACAATCGGGTGAGTTTACAATTTTTTGAGGACGTTAAAATAAAACATATGCCTCATAAAAGTAACATAGTCGTTGATACCATTGTTAAGCTTTGTCATTTTTCCACTTGCGATCATATTAGACTTAATCTAGAGCTACGCGGACTCGTCCAAAAGAATGCGCTAAGATGAAACTTGGTTTCTACCTAATCTTTACCTTGTTCAAAAAAATTCCTCTCTATGGTTCACAAAACTCATTCCTAAAGTCAACTGCCACAAGTGCTCGATTGACAACAAGTTTAGGAATATACTCTACAAACAAGTCAAATTAATTCACAAAGTATTTAAAAAAATCTCTTATAAAGTTGATTTAAGAATCTGATATGAATTTATTTTCTCAAAATCAGAGATAACTATTTGAAGTCAATTCATAGACCCTTAAGTTGCATGACAAGTTGACTTATTGAAATTTGGCACAAATAGCATTTTTCCAAGTTCTTTGTATTTTGTCCTACTTCTTTTCTGTCCACTTGTAAATGAAAATTTTCATAATTTTTTTTTTGTTTGTATATGGAAACTTAACTAGGAGAAGGGAGCTTTTCTACCTTATGCTTCAATATTTTTAAAGTTGTTTGTCAGAGATAAGCCACGTGTTAGTATGCAGGTGGTTGTAAGTAAAACTTTCAAGGGGACCCTACATATATTCACAAGAATATAGAAGTGTATGCATCAATGAATTATTCATATCCACCACACAAATGGTGGATAGAACAATGAATTACATTTCAAAAGAACAAATAAAAGATTATTATTGTTCAAAAATTAAACTAAATTACATCTCAATCCCCCCCCCCCCACCTTTTGTACAAGACTAAGAAAACCAAGTTTTATTGGTGGAAACCAAGTTTTAGATGGATAAGCATTTGTTATCAAGAAATATAATATCAACCCTTGAATAGAAAAAGAGACTACAAATAGCGGGACAATCATCCAATGACAATCATATAGAAATTAAGATTACTATTTTCTTCAACAACCAGAACAAAAATAAAAACTACATTGATTTTATGGAAGAAAAAAAGACATATCAAAATGGAAAAAGGTATGTACAACTTCAAATATCAACCATTGCACTTTTGTTGTGACTTGTGTTGAAACATAGTTTGCACAGTGGAAGAAAATTTCAACACACTACTCATGAGCAGTTTTTTGGGAAACAAAATCTCTAATACTAGTAAAAACATGATAATTTATTATGAACAAGCAAAAGTTAAATTCAGCATGAGTTATCAACGACATTTTCATCATACAAATATGAAATTAGAAAGCATAGCCACCTGAGGCTAACTGGAGATAAGTGTGAACCCCCATAGTAGGAAAGTTTGTCTATTTCAAATTCTATTCAATTCACATCCCATAAACATGAAATTTTGATGCCAAACATATTATATTCAAATCCCTGCTCTATTTCAACATATAACATTCCTATAAGGCATAATTCATATGAATAAATATAGAATGAAAAATATGCACAAAAATGACAATAACAAAACCTTCATCCTCAATATGGATCGTCCATGTGATCCTTTATCTTATGCCGAAAGTTATGCACATCACACTCAACCATGGATGGGACAAGAAAATGAAAGAAATTTTTGCCGACCAGAGAATCAATAAAGTTAAAAGAATATGGAAGTCTAAAACCTTCTCCAACTAGCTTGGAGAAAAAGAAATGAGAATAACAAATGCACACAATTCACTTGATATTTATGGAAGAAATATGAAATTTTAAGTTCATCACTTGACAATACATGTTTAGGGTTCTAATAGAGTACCATAGTGACATAACTATATTGGTACCCGAGTAAAAATGAATGGTTCTCCACTCACTTGGCTACTTCTTTTGTTTCCCAATACGATAATACACATGACTATGGATTCGAATGGATTTGGAAACTAGATATGAGCCCAAAAGTAAAAATGTTTCTATGGAAAGTTTATATAAACGGACTCCCGAATAAGGATAGACTTCTTCAAAGACATGTAATAGTCACTTCCAAGTATCCTTTGTTCCAACATCAACACGAAACAATTGAACACCTATTAGTCCACTGTTCGTTTACTTTAACGATCTTGTATAAGATTTGCCCTCTATTTGTTTATTCGCTTTCACGTATACAAGTTCATGATAATGGGATTATGGCAATCATAAAAAAAAAACCTTAAACATCAAATGGAATCATCAAAGTTAATAGCTTGGTGGAGTATTTGGTATTGTCAAAATAGAATGGTATTTAATTAAACAATTGAGGGACCAACTTCAAACATTGAAGAATTTATAAAATCTCACATTAGACTATGGCATAAATCAAAAGCATTAGACTAAGAATTTAGCCTTGATCGAAAGGCACTTCGAAAATTTCAATCAAACCAAAAATCTAAGAAATGGTCCAAACTTGAACGAGATTTCGTTAAAATTAATTTTGATGGATCAAAAAGGGAAAATAGGAATGTGACAGCAGGATATATTATCCGAAATCACAATGGGCAAACTCTGTGCATGCAAGCTTCATCGAATGAATTTTGGAGTGTACTATAGCCTGAAGCAAGAGGAATGTATGACGTCATTTGTGAATCTAGAAAGAGAAGCCTGAAGAATATTGAATTATAAGGGGACAATCTCAATGTCATAAATGCTTTACAAGGATATATGTTATGTCCTTGGGAAATCATGATGACGATCGTTCAAACTTTGGCACTTCTACATTCTTTTGATGTAGTCCGAATCCAACATGTGCCTCGTGACTATAACAATACAACTGATTTAATTACCTTCTTACGCCATTTTGTAGCGTCAATCAAATTCAGACCCACTTTGGACTTCGTGTACTCATACATAAGGATACCCTAGACTGATATGCATTTTCAACCCAATTTTTTCCTACTCAAAAAAGTACCATAGTGACATCCTCTCCAAACAATATTATTGATTTTATCCAAGATCAAGGAAATTAATAACATTGGATTTTATAACTTGCAAAATATATCGATTATTAGCAAAAAAATAAAATAAAATCAAACTACAAAAAGCATAGAACCAATAGCTCTAACTTTATCAAGTTGATGCCTCTTTTTAACATGTTCCAAGTTGGAAAGTAATTCGGGCCAGTTGATTTACTTATTTTTATTTACTTATTTCGGAACTTCATAAATGCAAAATTGAAAATAACAAAACCTTCATTCTGGAACATGGGGTACAATATACTCGATATACAATTAAGTGGAAGTAGTCACATTTGCCCATATGCCAATATGCTCGATAGGTGGTACAAGAAAATGAAAGATCAAAAGAAATGGATGATACAAGACTACTAATATATGCGGGTATAGCAATTTTAGAATCTTATCTAACACATTTTTATTCTCCATTGTATCTTCTATAAAAGATGGGTCAAGAAGATAAATTTTGCATTGCCCATCTAAGCAATCAAGTAAGGGAGAAAGGGTTTGCATTAGAAAAGGTTCTTTGTTACTTGGTAGCCAAGGACGACTTGCCTGATCTTTATAAGGATGCAAGGCGTTCTTTATAGAGCCTCCCCTTGTAGTAAGAACAGGCAGTCCCTTGGCTACCTTGACAGGCCCTTTTTTCACATGCTAACCCTTTTCTACTCTTAATAGAAGTTTGTAAGTGCAAGACATTTCATTACATTCTAAATTCTAAAGCCTTTTTGCAAGAAATCCTTGTTTATTTGGTGTTGATGTCGTGTTATAGAACGAAATAATCAACATATCTTGTCAAAAGAAGGTTTAGATCTTTATTGTTCATATTGATTTATATGGATTGCACATTTCATTGGCATAGTTTCAAAGGTTGAGATATTTTCAAAAGTTGGCTTAATCTATCGACATAATTGTACAAAAAAAGGCTACTCAAATTGCTAATAATCCATCAAAAAAGAATTAACAATTTTAAAATAGTTAGAAGTAGTAATTGAAACAAAGGATTGCAAAAAAAAATTAATAAGAGACCTCAATCAAAGTTCTTTGTCAATAAGGTTTGTGAATGTGTAGTAATTACAACTCTGGGCAAGTCATAATATAATACCAGTTTCAATAGTACTTAGTATTATCAAAAATATGCTACTTGTTGTGAACATATCAGTCCTCACACATACATGTACAATGAAATATCAACCAACAAGCAAATAGTTTAAATATTAGTAAGGCATGAACGACCCTTCCCAAAGTTCTAGAAGTCAATTGTGATATAGATCAAACAATTACAGATGTTATTTGAAAAGAACAATGGCTTAGCTAGATCTCAATTTTTGGAGGCAATTGGTGTGGATTTAAGCTTTTAGTGTACAAATACCCAACTAGGAAGTATCATAGTTGTCAAGTTTGAAGACACTCACACCTTTACCACCATCTAAATTGTAGTGAATCTTATGCTTTACATTTTGCTCATTAGGGAACAAAATTAACCAATTTTAGTGATAAAAATTTGTTAATAAGAAAAGTGGTTTTCATTTAGTAAATTTGCTTAGCAATGGGAAATCAAAAAGTGACCCGCTAGAATAGTTTTCACTGATTGACAACCACGAAAATGAAAACCACACAAAAAGAGAAAGAAAGACAATTGACTTTGGATTAATATTAATTTTATATAATATTTTTGTTCAAGATAAACAAAGACAATTGACTTTGGATTGATAAAGTCTAAAGGCGATTGTAACCATTATGATCAAGATATTTATGTCTTCAAACAAAAAGAGCTAGTAAATTGAACTCAATTTGCTTCATATTGTCTAGAACTACATTTTTGAATACATCTATCTATATTCAACTTGAGGAAATAATAACTGTAAGATATACATAGAAAAAATAAATTAAATAGTTCGAAACATGAGTTCAACCACATTACTATCTAATGTGACATAATCTCATCCCATGAGGTGAGTATATATGCCATGTATATTGAATAATTATGGAAAAGACAAGAAACAAGAAAGAGACTAGATAAATAAATCAGATGATAAAAGATGAGAACTAGAAATACAATTTTTGAGCCATCAAATATATCAATCTCATCACTTTTATAATGCTCCATCTTATAAGGTATAAAAGAGGGACTTGAGTTAAGCTACATATCTTTGCAATAAGTCGTTGCTTTGAAGTTCATAATCATTGGATGTCTTTAATGGAGAAATGGTCTTGCATGAAAAAAAATGTTTTAGTTGTTGGGTCTCCATGGAGGAGTGGTCTTTTAGTTCTAACGGTAACAAGTTCTCCAATCATTGCAAGAACCATGCCACTCTCCTGGCTATCTTGACAAGTTCTTTTCACTCATGCTAGCCCTTGTCTCCTTCTTTGTTTCATTCTTAATAAGACTTCAGTGGATATTTGTTGAAGGTAAGCTCATGTTTAGCAGATGATACTTGATTAATTGTTCAAATCTTACAAATTTGTTTGATGATACTTGATATTAGCAACTTGTTTAATGAACAATCTTGAAGAATGGCTTCTCTGGTTTTCTAATTCTTAAAGGAAGCAAACTACAATGTTAAAAAAAGTAAGGCTACCAACCTTTGATGGAATTATCTACTTTTTTAGAAAGAAATGAATGGGGCCATTTTCATATGCAAAATCCTTAGCAAAAAGCTACTATACATACTTCCAAGGGTAAAATTTTAGGAAAGAACTTATTTGAGAATGTAAATAATCTTGCCTAGAAATTAATGTTAAAAGTGTATTTCCTAAGCTAGTTTTTGGCGTGAGATGTTTTGTGGTTCTTGCACTTGACCCTTTGTTTGGTGAAGTGATTTTGTTTATTATACTTTTCTATTTGTGTATATCACCTCATTTTCCTTAAAAAAATTCCTAAAACGTCATTGTGGAGCTCTTGATGCATATGAAGATGATACATACAATGGTAAAAGTCATATTTGAATGTTGAAATCCAATCACCTTGTAGATTTAGTCTAGGATGTCCTTTGTGAGAAAAACATTCTAATGACATGAATTTTTGTTAAATGTTGTTCAAGATACAAACATAAACCACCGAGTCAAAACTATCTGTTAGTTTTCTCTAGATAGTTGTTTAATTGGAAGAAGTATTCTACTAAATGCTACAAAATGCATTTGAGTATCATTCCAAATCTGTGTATAGTAATAATTTTAGAATACAATATGGACATATTGAGCGCCATCAAACTATTGTAATTCCACAAAACCACATTCAAGATAAACTATATTGGCGACCACGCGAAAACGGATGATTTTCCACAACATCTGCTATGGAATTGATATCAAAACAACACAACCAGACATATAGTGAAATAAGTTTATTTTTGTAATAATGGACTACCCAAAAAAGAGAGATTAGTTAAAAAAACTTGTTGATGTGACCTTCAATGGCCCTTTGTGTAACTTAACTACCATCTAAAAGATAGTACACACCTATTTTTTGAATGCCTATATTCCAAAAAGACTCTGAAATAGGTTAATAAATAAATAACACCACAAATACATAACATAGAAACAAATCAAAGAAACATCGTAAACATCCTAAACCATATTCGAATGAAGTTAACAAAGAAACAACTAGTATAACTTTTTACATGGTGGTCTTTATGGAAAATTCGAAACTAGATTATTTTCAACTTTTGACCACTTGGAGGTTTTTCTTGATTTTTTTCCTTGAAAATTTTATATCTCTTTTTAATTTTTATTTGCTTTACATCTTCATTTTAATTTATCACTTTTTCACCATTTTCCTATTTCCTTTTATGTTATCATTTCTTTTTACCACTTTGAATTTGTATTTATAAATTTTGGGTTATTTTTAGTTCTATAGTTCTGGACTTCTGGGTTGTTGTTCCATTCACTCCTCATATTTGGAATAATTCATGCTTAATCTAATTTTCATCATACTTGACATGGAACTAAATGAATCAGATAGATTTATTGAGAACAAGTATTTCTCCTTTTTCATGCATAGAAGATCAAACAATTAAATAATAGTGTATGAAATTGACCATTCAATGTCAATTGGTTATGCAAGTAAACCTACTAGAACAAAAGATCAAGTTATTAAATGATAGTATGTCAAATTGACTATTCAATGTCAATTGGTTATGCAATTAAACATAATAGCACAGTTTAGGGAGCAACAAAAATATCAGAACAAAATTTACAACCACCAAAATCCATTCATAAAGTCAACTGCCAATAGAGCTTAAGAATATAATCTCGTAAGTCAGATTAATTCACAACACATCTTAAAAGATTCTTATAAAGAAAAGTTGCTATGTTGGAGATACCACCAAAATTTGATATAGATAAAAGCTAACTTTATGAATCTAATATGACTTTTATTCTTTAAGGATTGAAAATGACTATCTAAAGTCAACTCCTTGGTCCCTTAAGTTACATGACAAGTTGAAATATGGGTGGGACAAGTAGCTTTGCCCATGTTCTTTTATTTTGTCCTACTTCTTCTTGTCCAATAGTGGAATGAAATCTTAAAAATTTGCCTACTCAATATTGTATGCTTTTTTACACATCTTTGTTGACATGTAGATGATTGTTCCCATATAGAATCCAATGGAATCTAATCTTGAAGGACCAAAATTAACCAACAGATAAACAAAAGTAAATTAAAATTCAAATAAGTAGTGATAGAGTAGAATCATGTTTTACGTGCTTCATCCAATAGAAGAGAATTAACTCATCTTCTCAAGCTTTGTTTGATTAATCAACATTTTCCTAATATTTGCAAGCTGCTTTTTACCATGCGCTTTGTATGCACACAAAGTGTTTAAAGGCTATACATATAATAAAAATCATAAAGTTAAAAAGGCATGGCAAAAGAAAGATCTATATGCAAATTCAAACTACAACCATCCATGAAACCAATGTTTGTAATCATATAATGTATGGCACTTATATGGTATAGAAAGATAGAAACTTATATTTTATATTTCTTTCATAGAAATCTATACTTTGTATTGACTAAATTCTTGGGCACCAAATATGTGATATTAATTGTCACTTGCGCACAATCTTATACATGAAACAACATCCATACAATGATTTAACAAGCAAAAGATTAATGCAGCAATAGTTATCAACCACTTTTTCAACATACAAAGTTGAGAAAATTAGAATGCATATAGCTAGAGATAAGTATGAACCAATATAGTGGGAAAATTTTGAAATTTTTTACTTTCATACCATCACATCCAATAAACATACAAATTTGATGTCAAAATATATTCAAATCACCACTCTATTTAGTGAACATTCCTAAATGGCATAATTTATCTAGATTAATACTAAAACAAAGATATCCCAAGACAAACATTAAAAAATATTTATCCTAAATTTGGATTGTCCATGTGATCCTTTTTCATATGCCCAATCTCTTATGCACATCCATGTATAGCACCACACTCCATTATGGGTGGACAAGAAAATGAAAAACCATTTTGCCAGATAGCTTAGATAAAAAGACACGATAATATCATACACTACTCAATATAAAAACATGGAGAATATACATAAAAATTTTACATTACTAATTTGGAAATACTAGTGAAAATATTATGAACAAGAGAAGTTAATTAAATTTCTACTTTTTGTTATGCAGAAATGAAGAAATCTAAAAGTATTAGTTCATCACATGGCAATACACGTCTAAGACATCAAATGTACTATATTAAAGTTATATTGTAAGTGTTTCACTTTTGATTTTCGTATGAGTGTCCTTCATCTTTTTGCTTGAAGGCCATTCATCTAGCACTCATAAGTCATCTATGTAAAGATATCCCTCTTATTAAAATTTTAACTTTTTTCAAAAAAAATGTATCATATTCACATCCTCTAGAAACAATGTTTCTAATTTTATCCAACATCAAGAAAATAAAATTCTGGATGAATCATTAGATAAGTTTAAACAATATCTATCATTAATTTTAACAAGAAAGAAGATAGATATGTGACAAGCACTTGCTAACCTAGTGTTGGCTAGAAAAGAGTGTAATATCAACATATTTGAAGCTACTTTACCTACTTAGATTCTTATTTTGTTTCAAACTCCACAAATCATAACATTATGTGAAATGCATTTGGATCCTTATCCCTATTCTGGCTTATGCTCTAGCAATCTCAAAACCCATTGAAATAAATCTACAAACAAGAAAAATATAAATGCTTCATCCCACAACATAATGCAAGTCATGTTCATCTTTACATATGTCAATATGTGAGATCAGTCACATCCATCCATATGCCAATATACTCGATAATAGTTGGGATGAGAAAATGAGAGATCAAAAATAAATGAATGATATAAGATTAAAGTCACTATTGTAGCACCAATTTCAGAATCTTATAATGTTTATTCTCCATTGTATTGCCTATATAAGACGGATCTAGAAGACAAGTTTTGCATTGCTCATCTAAAGAAGCAATCGAGTTAGAGAGAGAGAGAGAGAGAGAGAGAGAGAGAGAGAGAGTTTGCATTAGAAAAGGGTCTTTGCTACTTGGTAGCCAAGGACGACTTGCCTGATCTTTATAAGGATGCAAGGCATTCTTTATAGAGCCTCTCTTTGTAGTAAGAACAGGCAGTCCCTTGGCTACCTTGACAAACCCTTCTCTCACATGCTAACCCTTTTCTACTCTTAGTTGAAGCTTGAAAATTCTATATATTTCATTAGATTCTGAATTCAAAAGCATTTTTTGCAAGAACTCCTTGTTTTTTTGGCAAATATCCACATGCCATGTTAAAAAAGGTAAAACTTTGTACATACATCTATGCTTACTTACTATATAATTTTTTTTTCATTTGTAAGATAGTTGTAAAGCTAAACATATTCAATACCTTGTAGTTTAACAATTATATTTATGTGATCTAAGAAAATCACTCTCTTTTCATTAAGAATGCAAAGCAAGCATCTATCCACATCATTTTAATCTTTTAAAGTTCTAAATCCATAATACTAGAGGAGATAAATATGCAAATCATTTGACTTTGTAGTTAATTACATGGATTAGTAAAGGGCATGTCAAAAGAAAGATACATCTTCCTCATATTTTAATTTATATACCTAACTTCATTCTATTAAGTACAAGCAAATTTTGTATTGATTTCATGGCATGGCATGGCATTGGGAGAAAATTTTAACACACTGCTAAGAAATTTCATGGACACCAAAAATGTACTCTTAATCAACATATGCACACAATGCTTTGTATGAAACAAACCCTCTAAGACTAGAAAAAGATTTTCTTATATCTAACAGATGGTCATTTATCATTAACTAGCAGAAACTTAATGCAACAAGAATTATCAACCACTTCTTCAATATATAGAGATGAGAAATATAAAGGAATTATATTCCATTCACATCCCATATACATACAAATTTGTTGTCAAAATTACTCAGTTCCCCACTCTATTTCAACATATATTCCTATATAGCATAATCCATCTAGAAATATGCAAGAGTGAAAAACAAAATACATACACAAGACTAACAATAAAAAAGCACTTATCCGCAATATGAATCATCCTCGTGATCCTTTTTCATTATCCTAAAACAATTATCCACATCTATATAACAATGTAATCAATCACGGGTGAGACAAAAAAAATGAAAGACATTTTACCGAATTACCGACTAGAAAATTGGTATTATAGCAATTTGAAGTCTCAAATATTCTCTAGGTAACTTGGATAAAATGGCATGATAATAACATGCAATTACACTATTCAGTTGGAATATGTAATATTCGGGTTTTATTTCTGTAGACGTTGTGATTGTTTTTCCGAGAGTTAGAGAGTACGGTTTTATTTCGGGTATTTAAACTTTTGGGCCTATCTAGCCTTTCCTATTTTAAACAAAGTTGGGCCAGCAGCTGAACTTTATTCATGTTGGGCTGGATGTAATACAAGAGCCCAAGCCCTTTACATATCACCTTTCTATGCCTAATTTCTGGGAACCACTATTCATCATCTCCTTCGTTCCTTTTGGAGACCGTTGTTCCCCTCTGATACTTTTCTTAGCACCGCACCAACCCTCTGGTTCTCCTCTCCCATTTCTTCTAATCGCCGCTCACACCTGATCCTCCTTCCTCCGTTCTTCTGATCCATTTCCCCTTTTCTTCCCAAACTCATCGTCGATTTCTCGCCTCCGCTCGAGCGCCCTAACCTGGTGACGACCGGCCTCAACCTCGAAGAAGCACCGTGACCGCTACGTGCTCGTGAGCTTCCACACAAGGCCTCGTCTACTCCTCTGAAGTGCCGCCTTCTGCAGCCAACACCATGCCCTTCGACCGCCGTTCAAGCTCGACCTTGCAAATCTTCGCGCCAAGTCTTCGCCTTCCCGCAATGGAGTAGAACTGTCGCCACTAGTAGCAGTTGTCAAGCGAAAGAGGCAAGGAGTGCTCGATCCGAAATCAATGCCCAATACACCATTAACGTGCACAGTCAACACCTTCAATCGAAGTGCGAGGCCGACCTGCGGTTCCTTTTTGCAAGCAATCGAAGTGTAGGAGGTGGTACTCCTTATCTAATTTTTGTTTTCGTTCAAATGGTTATACATACTGTTGTTATGGTATAGCGAAAGTTTCGATCCATGTTGGCTCAAATTAGGGTTCATATTGGTTTTCACAGTATGTTTTGGTTAAGGGTTGTGGGTTATTGTTGTAGTTGAGGAGTCGACCAAATTTTGATTGAAAATTCTGATCAGTAATGGCGTTATCAGTGGAGATCGAGAACCATGGCATTTGTTGGTGGTTGACTTGCTAGTCATATGTGAAAATTGAGAATGTATTAGTTGGAATTCAATGCTGAATTTGATTGGTAGTGGTGGACAATTAAATGGTGTTATTGAACTGTTTATTTGTTATTTTATAATGTTGTCACTTAGTTGTTTGTTTGGAGATAGTGATAAGTTAATGTATCATTTGTTCCATTTTGATCTTCAACCGGTCCTTTAACTATCCATTCCTATTTAACTAGTTGATTAAAATTAGGTAATTGTAAGTGCTTGCCTAATTTCGATAATGTCAAATAATTCTCTAGAGCTTTAAGCTTTTGGGGCGTTGAGTTGTGTTTCGCTTCTCTTCGAATGTTATAGTTTGTGTGACTTGTTCGAGCTTCCTTTCTTCCGCTACGTACTTGTGTTCGTCTTTTGAGGTAAGTCGTTCTCGACTTGCTCGGCTCTATTCTAGTCTTGTTAGCTTTCATGCTGTGATTATGAGATTGGTTTTGGGAACTAGTCCTGAATATATGTTTCCTTGCGAAATGTTTTATTGTATGATGTGACGTGCTTTCCATTTTAAACGTTTTCTCGTAAAAGAAATGGTATCGTTTTCTCGGTGCTGGCAGCGTAACCGGCACGATCATGTGCGATGATTGTCGGTGGCGAAGAGGCGTCTAGCCATGGTCGTGTGTCGGTCGGGCCCCTTCAAAAATAAAATTGATTGCTTATTTTTGGCAAGTGCTCCGGTGGAGGCTTGACCAGGGGTTGGAAGGATGGACGTATATGGAAAGTGAGAGGGTTTGCCTCTACACTCGGGCGCAGGTGAGTTAGCGCCGTAGATTAAAATGCAACGGTGGGAGGAAGAATTGCATTTCCAAATAGGTTTGTGAATGATATTTGCTTGTGTTTGTGTGTGGTTACTTAGTTGGTTCTTGGCTTGATAATTGTTGGTAGGTTTGATGAATTATTGGTTTCGTTGTGTTTTCTTTCACTTGTTGAATGTCGAATTGTTGGCTATCATTTCAAACGCTTTACTCTTGTTGCTTGTTATTTAGATTGTTGATATGATTTGTTTCCTTTCCTTTCACCTATTATCTAGGTTGTTGAGATGTGTGTTGGCCTATTATGTTTTGTTCTATTCACTTGTTAAAGGTTAAGTTGTTGGTTATTTATTGTTTTCAAACGTCTTACTATTGCCGCTTGTTATCTAGCTTGCCTAGGATAGTAGCTGACCCCTCGGGGACCTTTATTTTTCAGTTTCAAGTACTTCTGCAGGTCCCATGTTGGAGCCTAGGCAGGATGCTACAGCAGATCGTTGACGCACGTGTCATTAGGTGCTAGAGTAGTTTGATTGTCCAAGTTTAGTTGTTGGTTTTTTTGGATATTTCTCCCTTTTTGTTGACTTCAGCAGGTTTCTAGTGTTGGTTGTGACTTGTCTAGTTGTTTGGGATCTCATGTTCGACATTGTTGTAAACTTGGTTTATTAAATGATAGTTGGATGTTTTAATTAGTTTTCTTGTCGTGCCCGAGTTGCAAGGTCCATGTATTCTAGTGTCAGGCTAGCTCAGGTAGGACCCGTTAGGGTCAAACTACCATGTAACGCCCCGACGTTGAGACCGGGTGTTACAGAATACATGGAAAAATGGAGGATATATGAACATTTCACATTATCAGTAAGGAAATAGTTGTGAAATATTATAAACAAAAGAAGGTAAGAAGTTATAGTAAACTTATATGTAATTATATCCAATCTTACCTACTACTTCAACATATAACGCCCTGATAGTTTATAAAGATTTGGGATGTTACCAATGTCGACTAGAGAATTTCCTTTTTAGAATTTAAGTGAGGATAAAGAACTCTAAAGTTAAGTGTGCAGTAGTATCTAGTACCAAGATGAGTGACCTCTTAGAAAGTCCTTAGGTTGGTATGAGATAGTGCTTCAAAGGCCTTAGGTCTTACACAAAAGATTGCCACTTATTGAAAATTTTCAAATACCAAACATTAGCAAGCAACTAATTTTTTTAAATTGATGCAACTTCTAGAATACTGTTCAATCTTAAGCGTGAGTAGATCACTCACAAACGTTTTAATTTGTTATGATAGTCTACAACAACAACAACAACAACAACAACAATGACCCAGTGTAACTGATGAGGTATTTTTCGTGGTCGTTAGTACCTATCAAAGAAACCTTATCTTAACTAACTCAGTAGAGCGGCAAGTAAGGGTCGATCCCACAAGGACTGTGTATTTGTGTTATTACTTGTATGCCAAGTAACCAAAGGGGGTTTGTAATTGTAAATTCTAACCTACTATGCAAGAATAAAACTAACTATGAATGCAAAGATGATTTAAATCAAATAGGAAACAAGCGTGTTCAACTAGTTAAATCCATCATGATATTGTTTTGTTGATCATTGGTTCTCTTGATTCTCTTCTCACTTGAATAATCTATTGTGGGTAATGATCCTACTAAGGATTAAGATCCAAACTTCAGATTTAGTTGATAGAACTATCAGTCTAACAACCCTAATTATATAATAACCTAGAAGACGTTCTAGATTCAATTAAATAACAGCATGACGATTCAAGTTATCAATAGAAACAAACACTTAGAGCAACCAGACATCTAAGTGACTTGTGAAATTATTCCCTTCTCTAACCAACTTGTCCAACCGGTACTAAATTGATTAAAGTATACTCTTGATCAAATTAACTCCAACCGGTAATTAATCAGATTCAGTTATAACTAGAAGTTCAATTAGGTAGCTAATCTAACAAAACCCTAGTTTAGATTCAATTAAGCACAGGGAATAAACTCTATTCAAGTTTGTAGAGAATCAATTAAATCTCACAACTATATACAAATCATGACTTCAATAACTAGCCAAACACAATAAATTTAGCAATGCATAATTAAAATTAAGAAAAACTTACAAGAGGTTCAAAGTCTGCCTCTAGTTATCAAAGAGAAAAACCCTAGCCTCCAAAGTTTGACAAAAGTTCTGAGAGAGAAACTAAAAACAAAGTTTAAATACCCCACAAAGATATCCAAATTATCCCGAAATTACATCAAACTAGTCGGAAAACATATAACCAAGGCCCAACTCGAAGCCCATTTCGTCGGCCCAATGCTCTTGCAGCGAAACAACATGGCGTGGTCTCCCTAGAACGCCGCGGCCGCGGCACCTCCAGCTCAAGCCCGCGCCACCAGGATCTGAGGCGTGTCTCCCCGTTGCTTCATTCCGTTGGACTTTGGTTCTTGAAATCTCCATTTTCACTTCTTCAATCCTTGCCCAAGCATCCCATTTCACTAACATAGCTGTTTTGGATCACACTACGTCTTGCTCCAATACCTAAAATCCTGCAAAACCGAGCAAACCAACGCAATCTACCCGAAAAGACTAAAACCTAAAACCTAGATAAAAACCATCCTAAAACTAGCTAAAACATATATAAAACATGCACCTAAACTACTCCTATATGCGAGCTATTAGTAACTCCCCTTACGGATTTGTTGTGATAGTCTTATGTATAATAATTATTCAAAAAAAAACTTTGAGTTGCATAGTGTTCACATTGCTTAGTTGCGAGTATATATATGTTGATGGAATATACAAGGTAAGTCTAATAAATTATGATTTGCCTTATTCTCTCTCATGTAACGAAGAGATGGGGTTGGGAAATTTTAGCAAGGCTAAACAATCCTGAACCTTCTATCATCATATGTGCACCTCTTCTTTCTTACAAATGCTAAACTAACACTAGTAGTAAAGACAATATATTGAAACAAATTTGCAACCAACACAAATCCAAATGCAAGAATGACAATAAAAAATCCTTTATCCTTAAACATGGGGTAAGTCATACACATATACTTAGCTTTCTTTTGCCATTTGATATACTTCACTTTTTTGACTTTATAGCTATACATCTTAGATCCTTACATGCTAGAATAGAGATAAGTTCAATATAGAAATGAACAAAGTGCACAAGATTAAAAGCAGATCTTTCCTTCCTTAGAAAGAGAGATATATTATACTCCCTCCGTTCAGAAATACATGATGTTTTAGCTTGATTTCCTTGTTCAATAATACTTAATTTTTTACATAATTTACCATATTTTTTCCAATATTATCCTCATTAATTAAAAAGAATAATAAAAATTAAAAACAGAAAAGGAAAGATCTTCAAAAGATTATGGGTATTTAAGTCAAACCACACAACTACTTAATTTTAGAGACAAATTCTAAAACATCATGTATTTCTGACGGAAAGAGTATCCTTTTAGCTGAATATTCATTCCCCCAAACCCAGGGGAAATGTAAGAGAACGTACATCCATAACCAACTTGCTTTGTAGATTCTCTTGCCACTAATTTATTTTCGGAAGTCAACTGTCATTTGTCTGCTATTGAGATCTCTCCCTTCATATTAAGCAAAAAGTACAAACTCCATTTCTTGATCGAAAAAAGAAGCACTTGTATATTACTCCCTCCATCCCATAATGTTTGTCCACTTTCCTTTTCCGTTGTCCCAAAATGTTTGTCCACTTTCTTTTTATATTAATATTTTTTTACAATATTACCCTCATTTAATATCATTTCTATCCATATTATCCAATTAAAAATCTACTCCTATACTCTTTTTAGCCATTTCTTTTTTCTTCTCTTTTTTCTCAACTTTATCCATCAACATCACAATCTCGCTCACTCCTATTGGTTACTTTTTCATCTCTTTATTTTTGTAAATCTTATGCATTTCCGCTTTACGGACAAACGTATTAGGACGGAGGGAGTAATTCTTAAGAACCCTTTCTTAGATTAATTTCTCACATTTGTTCCTCCGTTGATCTACCTCCAAGTGGTTTTTAAATCTTTTCAAGTTATATATATTAAAGATCTTTTTTTTGCACCTAGAAATCTACCCTATTACAATACTAAAGCTAAAACCATGTTAGTGTTAAAAATTGTGCCATGTGGCCATTGTTAAAAAAAATTAATTGTATTTATTCGGCATCGAATTAGAAACTACATCTCCCCACTAGTAATACATTAACAATAAACCACTCACTCCTCCCACTTCCACATAAATAAACCACCTCTCACCACTAATACATTAAAAACGACGACTATATCATCTATCTCAAATCATTTTAATCCCATTCTCATTATTCCCAAAACAAGGTAGTCAAGAGGTTTCGTTCATTCATTATAAGTTCTAATAGGAGAATTTTAGGTAAATGTTTGGTTCATTTATAAAGAGTGAATTGGTTTTGATGTTATTATCTTCTACGGAATATTATTTATTTCATCTTCTGTCATTACTTGATTCCACTCCACTGTTTTCTTTCTTCTTTCATCTATTTTTGAGAACTTTATTAGGTCAAACAACTAATAAACTAGATGATAAAAAAAATACGAGGAAATAATTGATTCAATACATAACATAGTGTTTAATATATATTAAACAACTATTGGCCATGGTTATGAAGTCAAGGATAAGTTGGTAAATCTGAAATAAAAAGTTTTTACACTTTTTTACAAACAAACAATATTTAATATGGCATGCAGTTTTACTAATTTGAAATGCACTTTTACTAATGCGAAATAAACTTTTACTAAACACAAAATGATTGAATTTGGCATGCGCTTTTACGAATTTGGCATGCACTTTTACTAAACAAGGACGGACTTAATTTGACATGTATTTTTACTAATTTGAATTGCACTTGTACTAAACACAAATACACTTAATTTAGCATGCACTTTTACTTGTTTTAGTTGTTTATAATGCACTTTTACTAACTTGAAATGCACAATTGCTAACACGAAATGCACTTTACCCGAATACATATATAAGCATTTAATTTGGTATGCACTTTTAATATTTTGGAATTCACTTTTAGTAAACACATACGCACTTAATTTGGCATGCATTTTTATTTATTTGTAATATTGCATTGCCCTTTTACTAATTTGAAATTGTTGGATCAGTGTTAGTTCCTAACAAAGGAACAATGGTTTCTCCATTCGAGCAATCGAAGTTTTATAAT
This sequence comes from Fallopia convolvulus, assembly GCA_964016875.1. Taxonomy (NCBI): domain Eukaryota; kingdom Viridiplantae; phylum Streptophyta; class Magnoliopsida; order Caryophyllales; family Polygonaceae; genus Fallopia; species Fallopia convolvulus. Next base: position 63,068,258 of record OZ024718.1, on the reverse strand, counting down.
GACAAAAACTTGGAACTAATTCCTTAATCAAGTGAATACACGAAAGATGCAGAAGTGTAGGAAAAGCAAGGGAAACATTCTCGGTGAGCCACTAGGGTACGTGGCAATTAAATGAAGGACAAAAAGAACTTTTCACTGTTGTCTTGGGAGGCAAGCACAAAAGGATAGAAATGTCCCAAGATGGAAAGTTTCCAAAAGGGTTCGTTGGTCTTTTTGAACAGTTTCGTGTGCCCCAAGAGTTAAAGGACAAAAGCGTTAAAAGGAAAGAAACAACCACTATAAATAGAATGAGATGAAGCTAGGTCAAGTACGCTCTCTGAAAGGAATGAACAATATTCACTAAAGGAAGCAAGTGATTCAGAGTGAAAGATAGAGCGCGAGCAACTCAAGTGAAGACGACGAACTAGATCCAGAGAAGTGTAACACTAGGGATTTTGAAAACCCGATAGCTAATTTCTACGTTCCAATTTCTCCTTTTTTTTAATTACAATTTCATCTTCCTATGCCTTTTTGGACCATATGAAAAGCCCAAAGTGTACAAGCCCAAACTCGAACCCTTTTCCTCTTCATTTCCCTCTTTTGCCCTACCCTTCTTTCTCGTTGTCGCCCCTTTTTCTGAGCGTTGGTCGTTGCTGAGAAGGGAGCAAGGCCATCACTCAAAGCAGGAGATCGGAGTCTGTTGTCTTGCACTTCAACTGACGCTCCCAACCACTTCCCTGTCGTAGGAACTCGTTCGCTCGTGTTGTGACTAGACACAAGACAGAGGCGGACATCAAAAGCCACCGAGCGTGTGTCTCCGTCTACCACCATCGACCCTTGGTGCTACCGCCAATAAAATCTCGTATGCCCATTGATCTTCTTTCCTTTCTCTTCCTCTCCATCTCTATCTTCTTCTTCCTCATCCGTGTAACACCCCTGTTTTTTCCCTCGGAGATATTACCGCCAGTGATCTCGGAATTTACACACCGAAGCCACCCAAGGCTTTCACAATATTCAAGATATAGATAATAATGATAATTCAATAAATACTAAAACAAAATGTTCAACTTTCACAATCCTGAATAATCCAAATACTTGCGGAAAAGTGAGAATAAATGTTCTTGAATAAAGCGGAAGTAAAATTCTTGAAGGCGGTCCTTACAGACCAATGATCTCGACCTTAAAACTATTAACGAGTTATTCAAAAGAAACTTGAAAAGTCTACAACTGCTTCAATCTCTAATCACCACTCCTTTACTCCCTGATGTTTCATATAGGGACGATTGACACCAGCCGGCCATGCAAAAGAAATAAAGTGGTCGGTCAGTCTAATGAAAGACTACGCAAGTGGAATTTTATGTGAGGTTCTTGTGATCTTAGTTGCATTATAACCATCGGTCTACGAATGAAAGTCGATCGATCGCATAACCCAAATAATTTCAAGAAATGAGAAATATGATGAAAAGATAGTAGGACACCACAAGATTATGGTTCCTTAAAAATGAGAAGGGTTATGTTGGGAACTTTAGTTATCAACCAATATTTTGAAAAGCCTCCATCGACTTATCAAATCTACAACCAACCTCACCGAATGCTTGTTGTTCGAATTCAGATTGGAAAATAGATTTATCAAAACCGGGAGCCAGAGTGCTTTTCCAAGTTATAGTCACCACCCTAAATACGTCTTAATGGGTGTGCACTAGCACTTATCTTCTTTAATTACAAAACATTGCATTCAAGTTGGTAGCTTTTAAGACGGCAACGCGATATGCCACAAGATATAGAATCCCACAAAGGGTGTAATGGGTTCCTAAGTCCCGATACAAGGCACTAGCTAGGTGCCAAACACTCCTCAAAGCGGTTGAGCGAGCAAGGTCATGACCAACATTAGGGTCTAGGTCCATCCTAATGCAAAATATTATAAAGAGGTCTTCAAGGGTTAGTGAACTCCCACCCCTAATTCTACTCTAGTCCAAAACAACGAAACTCAAAGTGAGACCGTGAAACTGTTGAGAGGATTTCTTGACAACAAATAAATTTATATCAAGACCCCGATGTGTATAGCAGAGTCAGGATCGTCCACAGGGAGAAAGTCAGTGCTAAATTTTGTTACTTATCACGCAAGCAATCAACAAAGTAAGGGTTTTTAACAAGAGAAAGAGGAATTCTAAGGTAAAGGTATCACCACAACAATAATCATGCATGCCAACGCTATAAAACATAAAGATCATGCTTTTATCACATAAAGGTGTCAACTTTCGTCAACCTAAGCAAGTAAATCAACTAATTTTTGTTAAATCAATAAACTTACTATCTAATCTCTTCTACTTCAACTAGGATAAATCCGCTTTCGCTTCAAAACCCTAAATTGACTATTCTGATTCAAGGTTTCCGCTTTCGCTTGAACTATGAATGAGAAATTCCTTTCAACTTTCGTTTCAAGGATTAAGAACAAGAGAATAGATTCATGCAATAAAAACAATCAAGACATGATCATAAACAAGCGTACACAACCATTGTTGGGTTTAACCCCAACCTTAGAGAGGAAGACTACTCACTATTCATAATTGAAAACATAACAGTTGAATTAAAAAGAAAGCTTACAACTTGAATCCAAAACGATAGTTCTTCTCCCCAAACTCGTCTCTCCTCCTCTCTCACGCCTCCTTCCTCTCTAACTTGCCCTTCAAGGCAATTGATTGTGTGTAGAAAAACAAAGGGTAGACAAGAGTATTTATAGAGAAACTAATCTATCTAAAAGCTATCTCTAAGGAAATAATATCTTCTAAAAAGATATATCCCTTCTATCTATCTAATAACATAAAAGGAAATAGGATAAAAGCCCAATTAAACACACCGACTCGGTCTTCGCTGAGACATGGGGTACCTCGTTAACGAGCTGTGACAGCACTTTGAACAGCTTTGAGTAAAACTTGTGTAGCAGATTCGTTACAACTCCGTTTGACTCGATTCTTTTTCCTATGTTCTTGTAACGAATTTCTCTATCTCTTTCCAAGCTCAAACTTGATCTTCAATAACTTGATTAACTTCTTTTATTGAGCTTTTCCTTAAGTCCTTCTCCTCGGTTTTGCTCTTTTCCTCAAAAGTGCTCCAAATAGCTTCTAAAAACCTATAAAATACCACCAAAGCTTATGTAGACTCCATATCTTAAGGAAATATGAAAACCTACACAAAGGACTCAAAATAAAACACAAAACTTAAGAAAAAGACTCAAACACCCTAAAAACACACCCTAAATACATAACTAACAAGGCGGACATCAAAATACCCCATACTTAGATTTGCTTGTCCTCAAGCAATAAACAAGACAAGAACCAAAACCATCAACACATATATCAAGTCAATGCCTTTATCAAAAAGCAACATCAAAGCACAAGTAGAAATAAATAGACAAGTGAATCTAACGTCATCACACATATATGCAACCTCAAGCAAAAGCAACCAAGAATCCAACCTCACAAGGGTAATGTGTTCTCTCAACTCTCATGTGTTTAGGCTTATAATAACAACTCTCAACTAAATCCAATATACAAAAATCAACATAGCCATTGTTACTTATATCACCAAACTCTCCACCAGAGATGTCAAAACATATAAAAATCATCAAGAGAACTTAGGCTCAATGAAAAACTTCATAGAAGCTTCCATTCGTCCGGGTTGTAATGGGGCTTGGTATTAACAAATAGGCGTGGAAAATTTTGGCTATGTGGTGCTAATAATATCCGGAATAAAGACTCCTAAAAACTCACACAACACACCAAAACTCTCAAAAACAACATACCAAACTCACTAAAATATTATGCTCAAACTCATTTCTTTCAACCCCTTTAATAACAACTAATCTTGCTTATAAACAACAAGGAAATTTGGCTCATTCACACTTTTTCATCTCTTTTTTTCTTTCTTCTTCCCTTCTTATTTTTCACACTTTTTTTTTCTCTGCGGGAAGGTCGGTACCGAACCCATTGGGTCGGTAACGATGCATTGATTTCTTTCTTTCTTCCTCAATTCTCTTTCTTTCCACTTGTTTTGTAAGTACATTTAGGGAACCAAACTCCTTTTACATAATAAATTGCAATACTTTCAAATACCCAACCCATATTACCCCACACTTTGAACCAAACAACTCACTCAACAAAACCATAACAACCAACACTAAGTCCTAATCCCCGAATAGGGTCAAGTTTTATCGGTTAGGGAATAATTTTGTGGAGCTAAAAATAAAAGGTTTCAGGCTTAATTTGGCTTCAAAAAGAGGATAATGATAAGGTAGGTAAAAAGAGAGGATAAAAAGTGAGTAAAACAAATACGTTCTCCATCATATGATCTCACATGCAATGAAATAATATCTCATAAAGGTCTCAAGAAATAGATAACCATATCAATGACAAGAGATAATATGCATAAGAAGAGTAAATCTCACAATAAAAGAAGAGGGATTCTTGATATTCTCCTTATAAGGCCAAAAATAACTCACAAGGTAGCAATTTTGTTGGATTTCAATCACCTTTACTTAAGATCATATGTGCTCAATTTCATCACAAGCTAAATATCCACATAAAAACATTTTTTTAACATGATTCAGGCAAAGCTATCCAAACATGCTATGGAATTACATGATCAAGCAAGTTAAAGTATATCATAGGACATCTAAGTGGAATATTATCAATCCTAAAAACACAAACAAAGACACAAAAACTGACACAAAACTGAGTTACCTTTTCCCATACCCCATACTTAAACCAAACAGTGTCCTCACTGTTTAAAACAAAGACATAAAAATAAAGAGGATAAGAAAAGGGAACTCACAAAATAAAACTGAAGCTGCTTGGAACCATTAATCTCTTGAGGGATTTTGAATTTTCTCGGCTCTATAGAGGTCGGTACTGACCCCACATATCGAGCTTGATGTATGATTGTACCGATTCTTCTTGATTTTAGCACTTCTTAACTTCTTGTACCTGAGTCACTTTAGAAAAACTTTTATCCCTACTATACTAATCTAACCTAAAAACAAGTCAAAAGAATGCTAGCAAAAAGAACTAAGAAAGCAAAAACTTAAACAAACAAAAAGCGGGTTGCCTCCCGTAAGCGCTATTTTTAACGTCGTTAGCCCGACGAACTTACCTCGGTGGATCAGGGCGGCTTCCATCCAGCTATGTAGGGATCAAAAGAAACCCCATACTTAGCCTGAAAAACATCAAAGCTTCTCTCCAAAATATTTGGCCCTCGATCATCAATAAGTATGCTCGGTAATCCTACAACAGGGTTAGTAAAATCCGAAAACCAAGGAGGTTTCGGCTCCTTCATATGACTAACAGTAGGATTTAACATAGAACAAGGATAGGAGAAAGGATCATGACCAGAATTGATTGGATAAGAACAAGAAAAATCACCTTGATTGAGCAGATAAGGGCTCGTTACCGAGGCGATGTGGGTCGTTAACGAGCCTGCTGGATCTGGAAGTGGCTCGATGTCATGCCTGGATCCACCTCCCATCTCGTTTTCATTCAGATAAGGGTCGTTACCGACCCATGGGGGTCTGTAGGCTCCTCGATGGATGTGTCTCCATTGAATTTGCTCGATCTGTACTCAGAGAGGGGTCGTTACCGAGCCATGGTGGGTCGGTAGGCTCCTCAGTACTACAACTAGCCACTTCGCTTACGAGCGAATTGAATTCAAACTCGACCTTCTCTTCTCCAATATCAAACGTGAGAAGTCCCTTCCTGACATCTACACGTGCTCCTGCGATGGCTAAGAATGGTCTGCCCAGAATGATTGGCACCGCAGGGTCTTTTGGCATATCTAGAACAATGAAGTCGTTGGGAACAAAGAATTTTCCAACTTGGATAGGGACAACGTCAACGACTCCAGTTGCTTTTACAGAAGATCTGTCCGCCATGTAGAGATTCATATCAACAGGCTCCAGTAGTCCCATGTTGGCTTTGGTCCAGATAGACAATGGTAATAAACTAGCACTAGCACCTAGATCACATAGAGCTTTAAAACGGTGAGTCCCAATACCAATTGAAATTGCAAACTTACCTGGATCACCGAGTTTTTCAAGGAGCTTTATGGAATGAACTTCATTATGCAGTTCTGAGATAGATCGTTTCCTGCTCAAAATCTCTTTCAAAAATTTAGCGTAGGCAAACATTTCATTAAGGGGATCAGTAAATGGAATTGAAATATTTAACACTTGAAGAATCTTGACAAAGCGTCTAAACTTTCCTTCCGTGACATCATTAGACTTTTTAATCGGGAAAGGAAGAGTTTTAGACGGACTCGAGATAGAGAGAGACCCGGATCAAAGCCCTATCGAACTGGGGGTCGATCAGTGTTGTAGGAGGGTCGGTACCGACCCTGATGGGGTCGGTAACGAACTCAGAGTTTGGTTCAGAAGACTTACCTGGCATGGATGGCGCGTTATCGAACTGGGGAGCCTCGGTATCGACCCTGTTGGGGTCGGTAACGAGCCTGACCGGGGCATCATCTTCGTTTTCGTGCTCAGTGTCTTTAGGCTTGGCTCGATCTGGCAACTCCTTGCCACTTCTGAGATGTATGGCTGCAATTTGTCCTCTAGGGTTCTCTTCGGGTCGGCCCGGAAGTTGCCCTTGAGGTCTTGAAATCCGTGCAGCTAGGTTGTCAAGTTGTGAGTCAACGCTCTTCTTCCAAACATCGAACTCTCCCCATCGTTTTATTTGATTGTTAAGGTTTTCTTGGACCCCATTAATTCCTTCTTGAAGTCCTTGCACCCAGGATGGTGGCTCTTGATAGCCCGGAGGTCTATAAGGTGGAACCCTCTGATCTTGCTGAGGAGGTTGGCTCCCTTGGCCATAGTTGCCCCAGGTGGGCTGATTGTTATTCCTCCCTGCATACGAATTATATACTTGGTTCCTATATGGAACCCTCATGTAATTAGATTTTTCATATGCCTCAACAGCTATGTTTTCCCTTTCTCTCTGGATCTCCTCTATCTCTAAACAGAGTTCAGCAATCTGCTTAGCTAGTTCTTCAGGTTATAGTCACCACCCTAAATACGTTTTAATGGGTGTGCACTAGCACTTATCTTCTTTAATTACAAAACATTGCATTCAAGTTGGTAGCTTTTAAGACGGCAACGCGATATGCCACAAGATATAGAATCCCACAAAGGGCGTAACGAGTTTCTAAGTCCCGATACAAGGCACTAGCTAGGTGCCAAACACTCCTCAAAGCAGTTGAGCGAGCAGGGTCATGACTAGCATTAGGGTCTAGGTCCATCCTAATGCAAAATACTATAAAGAGGTGTTCAAGGGTTAGTGAACCCCCATCCCTAATTCTACGCTAGTCCAAAACAACGAAACTCAAAGTGAGACCGTGAAACTGTTGAGAGGGTTTCTTGACAACAAATAAATTTATATCAAGACCCCGTTGTGTATAGCAGAGTCAGGATCGTCCACAGGGAGAAAGTCAGTGCTAAATTTTGTTACTTATCACGCAAGCAATCAACAAAGTAAGGGTTTTTAACAAGAGAAAGAAGAATTCTAAGGTAAAGGTATCACCACAACAATAATCCTGCATGCCAACGCTATGAAACATAAAGATCATGCTTTTATCACATAAAGGTGTCAACTTTCATCAACCTAAGCAAGTAAATCAACTAACTTTCGTTCAATCAATAAACTTACTATCTAATCTCTTCTACTTCAACTAGGATAGATCCGCTTTCGCTTCAAAACCCTAAATTGACTATTCTGATTCAAGGATTCCGCTTTCGCTTGAGCTATGAATGAGAAATTCCTTTCAACTTTCGTTTCAATGATTAAGAACAAGAGAATAGATTCATGCAATAAAATCAATCAAGACATGATCATAAACAAGCATACACAACCATTGATGGGTTTAACCCCAACCTTAGAGAGGAAGACTACTCACTAATCATAATTGAAAACATAACAATTGAATTAAAAAGAAAGCTTACAACTTGAATCCAAAACTATAGTTCTTCTCCCCAAACTCGTCTCTCCTCCTCTCTCCCATGCCTCCTTCCTCTCTAACTTGCCCTCCAAGGCAATTGATTGTGTGTAGAAAAACAAAGGGTAGACAAGAGTATTTATAGAGAAACTAATCTATCTAAAAGCTATCTCTAAGGAAATAATATCTTCTAATAAGATATATCCCTTCTATCTATCTAATAACATAAAAGGAAATAGGATAAAATCCCAATTAAACACGCCGACTTGGTCTTCGCTGAGACACGGGGTACCTCGTTAACGAGTTGAGAGCCTCGTTAACGAGCTGTGACAGCACTTCGAACAACTTTGAGTAAAACTTGCGTAGCAGATTCGTTACAACTCCGTTTGACTCGATTATTTTTCCTATGTTCTTGTAACGAATTTCTCTATCTCTTTCCAAGCTCAAACTTGATCTTCAATAACATGATGAACTTCTTTTCTTGAGCTTTTCCTTAAGTCCGTCTTCTAGGTTTTGCTCTTTTCCTCAAAAGTGCTCCAAATAGCTTCTAAAAACCTATAAAACACCACCAAAGCTTATGTAGACTCCATATCTTAAGGAAATACGAAAACCTCCACAAACGACTTAAAACAAAACACAAAACTTAAGATAAAGACTCAAACACATTAAAAACACACCCTAAAAACATAACTAAAAAGGCGGACATCAGAAACAAACAAGTGCACACACATTGCAACCTAAATATACCCTCTAGGGCATAATAGTAAGAATAATAGCAATAAGCTACCATGGTCATTATTTCTATGCATAATAAACCCTAATTCATTTATACGTTTCACATGTTCATTATTCCTATAATAACCTAAGTTCATTTTATTCAAACAAGCGTTCCCTGATGAAACCCAAAATAAACCAGCGCTAGAAGACAAGAAACGAGATTACCTTTATTCGATCGTGCAAACACTTGCTTTTTATTTATACTTTTCACATGAGGTTACAGACTACGAGATTACAAATAGCGAGACTATAAACAACACATTATGCCCTAGATCCCTTTTTAGAGGATTCGAGATCTCGATGTTACAGAGTTTGAGATCTCCTAGTTACAACGAGGTTCTATCACCAATAGACTATTAGCGAGCTCTAGTAGCGAGGTCGAGGAGCTGATGCAGCATGAGATGATTGTAGCATGCGAGGTGATATAGCGAGATCTTTGATCGGGACGAAGACTCTTTGGGTGACTTGAAGTCTTTTTGTGGACCTTCACTTGGCTGTAGCGCGGTATTTAAAGATGAATCAATCACGTCGATCTTCAACGAGCAAGATAGTTCTTGAGTTCAAGATGTTTTTCGACCCCTTGCTACCTACGAGGTTCTCCTCTATTTATAGAGGTTTGAGGAATCGGGTTTTGATGTCTACTCGATGTGGGATGCCCGAGATCTGGCTCTTTGATTGGTTGGGAGCGAGGCAGTTGTTCATTGGTTAAGGAGACGGTGGTCGCTGAGTGGTTGAATGGGGCAGGCATGTCAACTTTTGGACAATGAGGTTTAGACCTCGTGACCGAGGTCTTGAGGCTTCGCAAGGGCATGGATTTGTCGTTTTTTTAGGAGGGGATCCCGCCGAATCCCGTTATTCCTCGTACCCCGGTCCCACCTCTTATTCCGCTATTTTGCGCACCATCACAACCCCATGGCCTGGGGGTCTCGTCCCGAGGACTGTAGGTCATATATGTGCGACATCCGGTTCCCCGCACGCATGGTGCGAGGTCTTAGTTTCAGGGTTACGGGTGGCGAGGTTAGAGGTTTGGTGATCTCTTTTGCGAGGCCGAACACTTAGGTTTTTCTCCTGTTTATGCGTTTGACGATTCCTGGGACTGTTCTCTCTTATTTCATTAATAGGCTTCTTGAAAGATATTAGGCCCATTAAGCTTTTACCGATCCGCGTAAGGCCCAGGTTCGCGCTTTATAAAGCGCCCTTTCACGTTCCTTCCTTCTTCATTCCTCATCTTCTTCTCCAAGCGTTTCTCACTTTCTCTCTCTTTCGTTTTTGCGATTTCCGGCGAGCAGACGAAGCGTCTTCAACGGTTTTCAGGCCCGCAACTGCCTACTTCACGCCAACTTCCGACAAGTTAGTGCTCGATTCTCTCTTTTGTGTGTTTTCGACGTTTCTTCTTTCTTTCATCGCTTCGTGCCCTAGTGGGCGGCGGTGGTTCTCTGGCATTTCGCGTCAGAGCCACGACGGCAAAACGGAGGGGGCGAGGGCGGTGTTGGTGTTTCGGCGATGTTCTTGAGTCTTTCGGTGCGTTAGCCGACGGTTGATTTCCTTCGCCGCCCCCATTTTCGAATTTCGAATTTCTTGGAAAGTCAAATGTCTCGTCGTTTGATTGATGGGATGTATGGACTTCCAACCGCTGTCTTCCATTCTTCGTATTCTAATTTTGGCGCTTCACATTCCCCCTAGGCTATCCCATCTGTCAGAGTAGCCCTAGGATGTTAAGCATCGTCCCCCTGTATTATCACCTCGCGCTTTCTTTCTTTTGTGCCTTTGTTCGACGTCTCAATACCTCTTCTTTTCCAAGTGTTTGCCTTTTGTGACCTGGACATCGCTCTTACATGCCTAGAGGGACTTCTCCAGGCCCCACCAGGCTTCGTTTTCAAGTTTTAGGAGAGGTTTTACGAAGAATCTTCTAGGATCGTAGGAAGTGTCGAGACCAGCGATTCTCAGAACCCAAGGTCCCCCTCGCTCGTCTTTAGCGACCTTTCTTCTAGTGGATCCGATATCTCTGTTAGTTCGTGCTTCCCCCGACTACACACGTCTTCTGGGGTTGAAATGGCTTCATCTTCGATTTCTGATGAGGAGGTTGTCGGGTCTGCTGCGAGGTCGTCTGACTCCAACGACCAAGCGAGCTTTTTCGGGGAGCATATTACCGATTTCGTGTCAAGTATCCCCCAATTCTTGAGGAGCGGATACCCATGACCCCGAACCCCTCGATAGGGATTTTTTTCCCGAGGGGGCTCCGACAGTCTTTAAGCGGGAGCACCTCGAGAAGATTGCAAAGGATTTCCCATGGTCGGAGGGGGTTGTGTTGGCACTTCCCAAAGGGGATGGCTACTCCTTAGCGTTGTACGAGAGGTGCGTGGTTGTACACCTACCCAGCCTCCATGCCGGCTTCAGGTTGCCGTTAGCCCGGCACATAGTCGATTTCTTGTGGGCGATGCACATCTACCCTGAGCAACTGTTCCCCAATGCATGGAGGCTTCTATGCATGTACACCATCCGAAGCCACGAGCACGGGGAGGGACCGGACCTGGACGTCATGTCGAACTTGTTCATGACGAGGCGAGAACATGAATCCTGTCTCGTCAACCTAAGTTTGCCCGGGCTAAAGATCACCACTACCCCGTCAAACGTCGGTCAGTGGAAAGACAAATGGTTCTTGGTCCGGGACCCCACTGGGAGTTATCTTAACTTCCCCTCGGCCCGAGACAACTTTTTCCGTCCTAAGGGGACACAGAACATCGCCGAGCTCAAGGCTCGGTTCATGCCGGTGCGCCAGGCACCGTACTGACTGTACCTGGCTCAGGGCAAGCTTGATCGGGCCGGTCTGAGTCTCACCCCTCCACCCCGCGTGGGCGAAGAGGGTACTTATCTTTTTCCCTTGCTCTCACGTTGCTTTTTATTCTGTTTTTGACTTGGGCTACGCATAGCAGCCTCGAACCTTGCTTAGGCAGTTATGATTACGATCCTCGCTCGGATCACACAGCTTTGATTGTTTGCGATGATCACGAGCCTCGCTCGGATCATGCACTCTTTGATTGTTTGCGATGATCACGAGCCTCGCTCGGATCACGCACTCTTTGATTGTTTGCGATGATCTCCCTTCTATTCCTTTTATCTAACTTGCTTCTTATTTTCTTGCAGTGGATCTCTTCAACGCTCTGGCCTCAAGGGCGCAAGGAAAGAAGTCCAAGGCCTCCACCGCGCATACCTCTCAAGTCCAGAAGGGACCTGTGGTAAAGGCGTCGGCCTCTTCAGCGAAGCCTCCAACCTCCCTTCCGAAGGCGACGGCCCCTGCGAAGGTCGCAGGGGTTAAGATTGTTAAGGGGGGGGGGCACCCAAGGGAGACGCTACCACACGCTCCTCGAGGATCCAGCGACAGGGTCGGGTCTAAACGAAAGGATGCGGAGGCGTCGCCCTGCAAAGAAAAAAGGAAGAAGCACAAGGGGGACGACCAACGCGGTTACTCGGGGAAGGAGATCGTCCCTAGCCCCAACCTCGCGAGTCGGGTTCTCTCCTCCACCGGTCCTCCTGCCGAGAAGTTCCACTGCCCCGGCCGTCCCGGGGCACACTTAGGAACTGGAAAAAGGATGTCTGGAAGGAGGAGATTGCGTGGGCAAACAATCTCTCCGACGAAGCCCTCAATGACGAGGTCCTCCGCTACTCGACGATGGTATGTTTCGCTTTCTTGTAAGCTTTTCTCGTTGATTTCATGTTTATTCTCCTCTAATGTACTTTTGATTTTCCAGCACAACTTCTTCGAAAACTACAACTGTAGTCGCATCAACCTCCTCCATAAGAATATGGACTAGATGGAGGCGGCGCTCAAGGCCCGCATAGAGGAGTATGCGAAGAAGGAGAAGGACCTCGCAGAGGCTGAGAGGCGGACTTGGGCCGTGGAGATCGCAGCGAAGGATGAGGCCAAGGCAGCAGCCATGGCCAAGGATGGGAAGGCAAGGGCGAAGGAGGAGGAGAGCAAGACAAGGGCCCTGGTTGGAGACCTACAGTGCGAGGTCGAGGAGCTCTGAACCAAACTTTCCGACGAGCACAAGTTCTTTAGGGAGAAAGAGTCGGAGCTTCGGAAGGCCGAGGAGGAGATCAACAGCCTCCACTAACGCATCAAAGAGCTTAACGAAGAGGTGGAGGCAACGGGGCCCAAGTATGTGAATTTCGCCGAGTACAAGGAACAACTGTTGAGCAGTGTTGACAGGATGTACCGGCGGGCCATTCGTGTAGGGGTAAGACAAGCGGTGGTAAAATATTAGCATATCGACCCTCGAATCTCCTTTTTTATCCCCAATTATGGGCCGACGATGGGGAAGAAACCGGGGAAGAGCCCGAGGGAGACTACGAGTTCTTTCTCGATAACAAGGGAGTGGATGCGCCAAGCGAAAGCACTGAGGTGGCCGCCACAGGCCCCTCAACCCAGGGAGATTTGGACCTCGCTCTTGGTAATCCCAACCCCGCGCAGAATGTGCCGACCTCCGACCTCAAAGTGATCATCGCCTTGCCCATTCACCAAGTCTCCATGGACCCTGTCGCCGACATCCCGAAGGAGTAAAGGGTGCTCGTCCTTGTAATTTTTGTTTTTGTTTTAGGTACTTGGTGACCCCGCTGGGGTCTGTAATTATGATATTTTGGCCTTCGCGGCCTTATTTTATGCCATTTTTCCTTTTTTTGCTTGTGTTTGTGTTGCGTGTTTTTAAAGGGCTCACCATATCCCGATCCAACCCCATGGCCCGAGCGCCACAAGACTTGTGGACTACTCGGGCCACATCGGGTCACTTATTGTGTACTGTGCCGCGATCCCAAGCCTCGCTCGGATCACGCATGATGGATTGTATGAAGTGATCTCGAGCCTCGCTCAGATCATGCATGATGGATTCCATGCAGTGTTCCCCAGCCTCGCTCGGATCACACATGATGGATTCTATGCAATGATCCCGGTCGAGCCTCGCTCGGACCACGCATGATAGATTCTATGTAGTGATCCCGAGCCTCGCTCGGACCACGCATGATGGATTCTATGCAGTGATCCCGAGCCTCGCTCGGATCACGCATGATGGATTCCATGCAGTGATCCCGAGCCTCGCTCGGACCACACATGATGGATTTTTTGTAGTGATCCCGAGCCTCGCTCGGATCACGCATGATGCATTCCATGCAGTGTTCCCGAGCCGCGCTCGGACCACGCATGATAGATTCTATGTAGTGATCCCGAGCCTCGCTCGGATCATGGATGATGGATTCTATGTAATGATCCCGAGCCTCGCTCGGATCACGCATGATGGATTCCATGCAGTGATTCCGAGCCTCGCTCAGATCACGCATGATGGATTCGATTATCTCCGACCCCAAGCTGGAAGCGAGGGGTGGATTTGATCGTAAAATCGAGAATCTCCAACCCCAAGCGGGAAGCGAGGGGTGGAATTGATCTTAAAATCGAGAATCTTCAACCCCAAGCGGGAAGCGAGGGGTGGATTTGACCATAAAATCGAGAATCTCCAACCCCAAGCGGGAAGCGAGGGGTGGAATTTGAACACTTAAAGAATCGAGAATCTCCAACCCTAAGAAGGAAGGGAGGGGTGGAATTGAACACTTAAAATCGAGAATCTCCAACCCCAAGCGGGAAGCGAGAGGTGGAATTGAACACTTAAAAATCGAGAATCTCCAACCCCAAGCGAGAAGCGAGGGGTGGAATTGAACACTTAAAAATCGAGAATCTCCAACCCAAGCGGGAAGCGAGGGGTGGAATTGAACACTTAAAAATCGAGAATCTCCAACCCCAAGCGGGAAGCGAGGGGTGGAATTGAACACTTAAAATCGAGAATCTCCAACCCCAAGCGGGAAGCGAGGGGTGGAATTTTGCAGACCGCGCCTTTGCAACAAGGTTTTCACATTTGAGACAATATTTGGAAATCATTGCGTAACCCTTTATACACAAAATTTTGGAAATGGCGAGAGTTCAGAGATTTTACATGTAGTATCTTTTGAGCCGAGCGATATTCCATGTTTTGCTTAGAGTGCGCCCCTCGCTATCTTTGAGTTTGAAAGCCCCGGGCGCGACTTCTTCTCTGAGGAGGTATGGACCCTCCCAATTCGGATCCAGTTTGCCACCCTCGGTACGCCTTAAAACGAGACAACCCGTGACCAAAACCCGGGGCCTAACCTTCTTGTCATGATACACCGCCACTTGTCGTTTGTATTCTTTGGACCGTAGGGCTGCAATCTCGCGAAGTTCATCTCGGAACAGCAATTCTACCTTGAGATTGGCCTCGTTCTCTTTCTCGTCGAAGTCGAAGACCCTCGCCGAAGGGACCAAAGGTTTCTACGGGAACCAGCGGGTCTGCCCCGTAGGTCAGAGCGAAAGGTGTTTCCCCTGTAGCGCCACGTGCCATTGTTCGGTATGTCCATAGGATGAGCGGGAGAAGCTCCGCCCAGCGACCTTGTGCTATGCCCAAACGCTTCTTATGTTCGGACAGGATACGGGCGTTGACATTTTCTACGTTGGACTAGGGGTAGGCCACCGAGTAGAATTTGAGGGTTATACCAAGCTCGGAGCAAAAGGTTCGAGTCTCCTCGCAGTCAAATTGGGGGCCATGGTCAGTCATGATGGGCATAGGGACCCCAAACGACGCACGAGGTTTTTCCATAGGAAGTTGCAGACCTTTGTCCCTGTGATCTTTTCCATTGCCTCTGCCTCGACCCACTTTGTGAAGTAGTCGACGATGACCAGTATGTACTGCACCTGACCAGCGGCTTTGGGGAACAGCCCCAAGATGTCCATCCCCCACATCGCAAAGGGGCAGGGTGCGTGATGTTGGGGCGTGCTGGATGTTACCATGCTTTTGACACCCGTCACATTTCTGGACATAGGCCCTCGCGTCCTGCCTGAGGGTGGGCCAAAAATACCCCAAATGGGCGATCTTGTGTGACAAGGCGCGCCACCCGGGGTGGCCACCACAAACCCCCTCATGTGCCTCAAACAGGATGTGCTATGTGGCCTTGGTTGGCACACATAGCAAGTTGGGTTCTGCGAAGCCTCGACGATAGAGTCGGCCTCCGACGACGCAGTAGCTGGTTGCCTGCATTTTCAGCTTTCTAGCCTCTGCGGGATCCTTAGGGAGGACGCCACTTTCCACATATCGCGTGATGGGCACCCTCCAGTCCCTGAGTGTGACGGAGAGAACCTCGCTGGTTACACTCCGCGAGAGCTTTCGTTCCACCATCAAGCGATTTCCTACTTCCAAGAGGAGAGCCGACCCCAACCTCGCGAGCACATCTGCCTTGGTGTTCGCAACGCGTGGGACGGACTCTACCGCGAAGGTTTCTAGGAAAGACACCAAGGCTTTAACCTTCTCTCGGTACGCGAGCAGGAACCCCGTTCTGGTGTCATGTTGTCCGTTCAATTGCCTTGCCACCATTTTGGAATCGGTGTACACCCTGATCTTGCGAGCCCCACTGAGGAGCGCCATCTCTATCCTGGCAATCATGGCCTCATACTCGGCCTCGTTATTGGTGGTGTCGAAGGCGAAGTTAAGGGCATACTCCGTCTCGATTGAGGGACCAGCGAGAAATACGCCAGCCCTACCTCCGGCGTCACACCGCGAGCCATCAACAAAGACCTTCCATTCCTCCGAGCTCGCATCAGTTTCGGGGAAGGTAACTTCCACCACGAAGTCGGCGAGGGCTTGTCCCCTCATTGCAGTCCTGGGTAGGTAGTTGATGTCGAATTCAGAGAGCTCGACTGTCCACTTCATCATCCGCCCTGAGAGGGCGGACTGATGGAGGATTTGCCGAAGTGGGAGGTCTGAGAGGACCTGAATAGGGTGCGCATGGAAGTAAGGGCGCAAGCGCCTTACGGCGGTCACTACGGTCAGGGCCATTTTTTCGGCCGGGGAGTATCGCTGCTCCGCAGGTTGGAGCACGCGGCTTATAAAATAGACGGGGTGCATAGCTTTTCTTGTTAACACCACGCTGACTGTCTTTGGGCTTACGACCACGTATAGCTGCAAGTCCTCGCCCGCCATTGGAGGTGACATCGTGGGGAGTTTTGATAAGAATGCCTTCAATCCGGAGAAGGTTAGCTCTAGCTCCTCGTCCCAAACAAACTTGTCGTTTTTCTTTAGGGCCGCGAAGAAGGGTAGAGACTTGTCCGCCAAACGGGAGCAGAACCTCCCTAGGTAGTTTACGTCGCCGTTGAGCCGTTTTACCTCAGTTCGAGATCGCGGCGACCTTATCGAAAGAATTGATTCAATCTTGGCGGGGTTCACATCGATCCCGCGCTCGTTGATCATGAAGCCCAGGAACTTTCCCGATGATACGCCGAATACACACTTCTCGATGATCAGGTTGAGCCGGTTGTGCCTGAGTGTTGCAAAGACCTCAACGAGGTCGACGAGATGCTCCTCGGGGGTTTTGCTTCGGACCATAATGTCGTCGACATAGGCCGACACGTTCCTCCCCAGATGATTTTTAAAGATTCGGTTTATGAGGCGCTGGAAGGTTGCCCCCGCGTTCTTCAGACCAAACGGCATGACCTTGTAGCAGTAGTTCCCTCGTTGCGTGATGAAGGATGTCTCCTCCTCGTCGCGCGGGCTCATCAAAACCTGATTGTATCTTGAGTATGCGTCGAGGAAGCTCAAACCCCGTGACCCGCGGTTGAATCGACCAGCTCGTCGATCGAGGGCAGGGGGTAGCTGTCTTTGGGGCATGTCTTGTTGAGATCCTTGAAGTCCACGCACATTCGCCATTTTCCCGCTGGCCTTTTTGACTAGCACAACGTTGGATAACCATCTAGGGTACTGGACCTCGCGGATAAACCCCACAGTCAGCAGTATCCCTACCTCGGCATTTGCGGCGTTTTCCCTCTCCTCATTCATCTTCCTTCATCGCTGTACCACGGGACGGGTGGTAATATCAACGGTCAAGGAATGCTGGGCCACGGTTCGCGGGATGCCGCAGAGGTCTTTCGCGGTCCATGCAAACACGCCGCGGGACCTAATGTTAAAGCTATACCTTTTCGAGCCACCAGAACGATTTTGGCCCCACCTCTAGAAAATTAATTTTTATTTCTAATATTTTAACTTTTTCCTATTAAATTTTTCTTTAACTATTTAAATCTATCTTTAACATCAAACAAATTTCTATTTAATATAACAATATCTTTTGAAAACTTCCTTATACAAGTATTTAAAATTAAAGATAAAATATTTAAAATAAATAAAAATCTTTTAGCATATGTTTTTTGATTAATTTATTTATAGATATATAGTGATTTCTTATAGATAAATATTTTATAATTTTTAAAATTAATAAAAATAGATAATAAAATATTTAAAAGATATATTGAAATGTTTTATAATCTCTAAATTTACGTACATGAAAAGAAATAAAATATGAAGAATATAATATTTGATTAAAAAAGTATACATTCTCTGAGCAACAAATTACTTATATTAAAATTTATATTATATTTTTATTTATTTATTAATATCCTATTTATAATGTGTATAAAGTATCGAATC
The DNA here is from genome assembly GCA_964016875.1 of Fallopia convolvulus. Taxonomy (NCBI): domain Eukaryota; kingdom Viridiplantae; phylum Streptophyta; class Magnoliopsida; order Caryophyllales; family Polygonaceae; genus Fallopia; species Fallopia convolvulus. The sequence goes on along the minus strand of OZ024718.1, from coordinate 63,049,998 downwards.
GTAGTCGTACATGGTACGACAGGTATAACTAGTTTGGATAAATGTAAGACTATAGGAATAATTTTAATGTATTTAAAAATTAAAGGAAGTAGAAGTGAGAAAAATATTTTGGGATATCTTAAAAGGAGAGTGACGATAAAATTGGGACGGAGGAAGTAGTTTATCTTCGATCCGATTTTTCTACTCCCCTCGTCAATTTTCTAACCGCGGTGGCGCGGTCTACAATACACCTTCCGCTACCGTTTCCGCCTCCCCTGCGAGCGCGACTCCTCGCTTTTGGAAATGGACCGTCTCCGAAACAGCCGACAAGGCTCGATGGGGGGAGATTTTGCTCCTCGTTTCGACGGCGAAGACGATTCGGCGAGCCAAGACGAGAAGCACCAGAGGTCATTCCACGCTGAATCAGAAGATCAGGAGCCATTCATGGGAGTCAAAGTCCGGCGAAAGGCTTCGCTTTTCAGGGAGTTCCGTGGGGACTATCTCAACTTGCCTTCACAACCCAATCTTATGAACCTTATTAAAAGGCAAGGTAATATCACATGACTAATTTGCAATTTGAAGTCGCCGATTCTCGGTTGATTTTGCTGGATTTGTTTTTCTGTGGAATTTGGCTGCATAATATAGATCAATTTCGTTGTAGCAATAAATATCATTTTAGATGCTGTAGCTACTAGGGTTAGCGTTTGATCTGAGGAGTTCTTCAATTATTTGATAGTTTACCGCATTTGTTTGCTCCGCTAGTTGCTTGCTGCCACCTGATTGGTATGGCGAATTTCGATTATGAGACCCTTCCAAGCTTAAATGTATGTTTCGATGCTTAATTCTTTGTCTATATAAAGAGGAGAAATCCGTTGAAGGTAGTACTGTTTCTGCAATGCCAAATTGGGGGTGTTTTCCGATTCATTAAACCTGGATTTCTTGCAGAAAAATTCCTTGTGTGTGTTGATCAGGCTCTAGTGGAAGTAGGTAAACTACCAAGTGGAACATTGGGTAGAATGTTCATCCTTTGATATAGTGATTTTTGTTTTTGTGTATCCTTTTGATATAGAATTGGTGCGTGATGATCTTTTTTCCTTATCTCCTTTTCTTTCTTTGAGGCAAAGGTTTGTACAATTGGTAGTGTATTAGGATATGAATCTCGTTGATTATGTACGTTGGTCTGATTACTTCTTCGTTTGCAGGTGATGCAGTTTACTTTGCAGATAAAGTTTTGAAGTTCACTAATTCAGGAAAGATTAAAAGACGCATTCTTATAATAACTGACTCGGCCGTTTACATCATTGATCCCGAGACAAATGCACTCAAACGGCGGATTACTCTTGCAGCTGTGGAGATGATTTGTTTGAGTAAACTGAGTGATAATTTCTTTGCTATTATTATTCCTACGGAATATGATTTACTTATGGCCAGCACAAGAAAGACAGAAATTGTGACTGCATTAGTTGATGCAACAAAGAGCACATCTAACTATGAGCTTGAAGTGCATATTTCCAACAGGTTATTTGATCCTTCTTCCTTCTGTTGTTGCATTATATTTTTTTTCTCGTGTCCCTATTCCAGTCCAATGTGGTCTTGTGAAATTTTCTCAGCTAGTCCTTACAATTTTATGTGGAAATTGAAATGCGTGTTCTTGTCTGCAATTGATCATCTGTATGTCAGATTGTCAGTGATTATTGCTCCCAAAGTGCTGCTGCCTTCAAATTTTCCTTCATCTTCATATATAATTTCACTTTTTTTATTAATAAAATGTGTTCTATTCCATCTTCATTGCCTAGTTCCTTAGACAGCTTGATTGATCCTGCTTGCAATTTTTTTTTTACATAAGGTCAGTTTACAGGAAAAATAGTGAGCCCTCAGCGTCTTCTGTTGAGTGGTTATATGCCATTGCATATCTTGAGTTCTAAATTTGAATCCTTTCCCAAAATCTTCAGCGGGTACAGAATCTGTATGCACACACATAAAAGTTGATTATTCTGTGTCTTCACTGAATTTTTAAAGTGTTTTTCTCTCCAAGTCACATTTATTCCCCTGGATTGAGGTTAGGAATCTGAAGATGTGTTAAAATATGGGATCTGTCTTTGGTTTCATATGGATCTAATTCTGATTATGCTATCTAAGTATCTGCTTGCATCAGTATTTCAAATCACCAAAATCCCCCTGAACATTGATGTTTTATTTGTTAGTGGTACTGAACATCATAATAAACTGTGAGTATGCTGCTGAATTTGCTTGCACCAATATTTCAGTTTGATTTGTTCTGTTCCTTAGGTAAATTTACATGAATTTGCTGCTGATAGTAGGTTTTCTAAAAAACGATCATAGTTGTAATCGTTATGCATGTGAGGATCCTTTTATACAAAGGATTTTGGTGATATTTTTATCATCCCATTTCGTGAGTTCTTTTAAGTTGTGAGACACTCCATGCCATAATAACTTCATCTCTTCCATATGTTGTGCAGGTTTGTGTATCATGCAACTGCTGATATGCAGAAGGAGGTTCTATTTGAGGAAGCTGAAGGTTTGTCCATTTGTTCACTTATATCTATTTTGTCTGGTGTGTCCTTTAATTCTATTCACACAATCAAGCCCTTGTTCTTTTCGGTTGCAGGTGGCATTAAAACGAGAATATTGAGCAAGTAAGTAGAATTTAAAGTATATCCTTTCCAAGGCAAGGCAGAGATTTGATCGTTGGCTTTGGGGGGCGTACTATCAAATCAAAGTTGGTAAATTTTCTTGCAAATTTGTGCTCTATTCATGTACCCCAATCTGAAAATGTATCTTACGGCCATGTGTTTTTGATGTGTGAATCTTTGGTGTGTGATTCGTATGCTCATTCTAGAAAACCATTTCTTGTTTATGTAAGACTGAATTCCATTCAAATCCCTGTACCTAGTGGTTTCAAGCTCTTCAATTTGTGTACATTTTCTTATTGAGTTTCTCTAACGGGGGTAAATATGCTCTTTTGACTTGGTTAATTTGGCTGTAATAAAAATACTCCATAGTCAAATGTAGACTTACAATGAGTTTTTGCACCCAATTCAGATTAGGATTCGAGCACCTGACAGCTGTCAATAATCATTATGAGTGACCTTCATGTCACTGGAGTTGAGTCTTGTTTGCTCTGTATACTAGGTGGAAAATCCTTAGTATAATATTTGTAAGGGAAAATGTGACATAATGAGGCAGGAATTTGCATAGGATGTGGATAACCCCTCATCGGAAAGCATATATGATTCTTAACCTTGTCTTTTCTTTTTGGAAGCGACCTGTCTTACATGTTAATGCATGGAAAACAAATATCAATCTAAGCAACTGGTATAGAAATCTAACCATTTGTATTTGATGGGCTATTTTTCAGATGAGTTGAACCCATTAAATCACATCATATAGATATAGTGGAAGCAGCTAACTTCCATCAACTTTGACTTTGACTTGAATATATCATATGATGTAATATCCTACAGGGAGTTTTAACTGTACATGACTAGCATTTGTCAATTGAGATTTGAAGGGCTATAATTGCATAACATGTATGTAGCAAGTTGAAGTTATAGCATAAACACCTTAGAAACCAATTTGTTAGGCAAATCACCAACAATTCGTGATCAGAGAGACAACAGTGCTGAACTTTATCTTATTTTTTACTTTTGAAAATCAGCAAAATAAACTAAAAGTCTAAGACTTCAAACTAGTCCGAATGCACAAGAAACCCAATAATGACCCTTCCTATAGACCGAGGTGACAATCAATCAAATACTATAACAACACACAAATCAAAAGCAAAAGAATGACCACTCATTGTAGTGTAGCAACAGAACTTGATCCTACGCCAAACACATTAGAAGCCGAGCTCGGAGTTGACCCGCCTGATCTCCCAGTTCGAATCTCCTCCACTATCCTCACCACATCCATCATTCTCGGTCTCTTATCAGGAACTCTCAAAGTACAAGTAATCCCTAGCTGTAGCATCTGAACCATCTCTGGCTCCGAATTAGGAAACCTTAAAAGCTCCACATCAAACACTTCAGCTGTCCACTCCTCTCTGACCACAGAGTTGACCCACTTTACAAGACTCGTACCCTCCTCCAAGGGCGACTTACCTGTGAGCAGCTCTAGCAAGAAGACTCCAAAGCTGTAGACGTCGGATGCTTGTGTTGCCTTTCTACGGTCTGTGATCTCTGGTGCACGGTATCCTGCTGTCCGGGTAACCGCCGGAACCAATGGAGTCACTATTGTTGCTAGACCAAGCTCAGATACACAGCCGTATTGGTCTGAGTTGAAGAAAATGTTGGAGGATTTTATGTTTCCATGAACTAGCTTCCCTCCATTTTGTGTGTGGATATGAGATATGCCTTTGGCTCCACCGATTGCAATTTTTAGCCTGGTTTCCCAGGTCAGAGGGGTTTTACTTTCTCCTTGTTTCCCTGTGAGAAATTAAATTGTAAATTAGAATACAAAAAAAAAAATTCACTGAGTGAAAGTTGGAGTAAAGGGTATGAAAAGCCAATGTTCACACAGCCAAGAATTACATCAACAATCGACTTGCTTAAACAGAATTTGAGGAAGAGCCCTTAAAATGTGTATATGTGCGTATGTTTGTGTGTGTGTGTGTGTATGTAGTGGCTCATATCTGTTGCTTGAGCTGATTTTCTTCTAAGTGAGGATATTCTGCTTGACTGATGAATAAATATCATGTTTCTTGTTATCAAATAGATTGAGAATCTTCCCTATTGAGAAAAGGAGGATATAGGCGTTCTGAGACAAATAGTAGAACTTCAACTAATCAGGTCAAATTAAAGTAAGATTTTGTAGGATGGGCACATGATAAATAAATGCAACATAATAAAAAACAGCATTGAAATCTTGAGTGACATGGCTTCACTATCTGATGCATAATTCTTTTTAAGAAATTGTAACGTACCGTGTAACAATTTGGATATGCTTCCTGACTGGAAGTAGTCATGCACCATAAGCTTCTCGTCATTTGAATAGTAGTATGCCCTCAGTGCTGCCACATTCTCATGCTTAATACTTCCAATAGTCTTCATTTGTTGCTCGAATTCCCTCTTCCCAACACTAACTCCCTTCAATCTCTTCACAACCACCATGGCTGAATCCTCTAGAACTACCTTGTATGTTGTTCCAAAAATGCCCTTCCCAAGCAACTCAGCCGACGCCCCCAACATATCCTCCAAGTCAAACGACAAGTTAGAACCCTCGGCTTCAAAGAATGTGATCCCCTCGTTCTCTTCATGCTTCTTCAGGACCCTTTTCTTGGAGGGTTTCTCTTTTGCCTGTGCTCGAGCGTTTACACTCTCTTTGTTTGAGCAACAAAGCAAAATTATAGCTGCAATCGCCATGAACAAAGATAAACACCCAACAAGTGTTATTCCCAATATTGCAGCTTCACTGAGCCTTTTGGACTTTTTTCTCAACGGTTGCTGAGTTGGGGGAGCCACAGGCGGTAGGGATGGAGTTAAAGGCTCAGCAGAAGAAAGATTATTGCCAGAAAATGCCGAGCTTGGAAATCTTCTGAGAGAGTTAGGTATAGAGCCAGTAAGATTATTGTTTGACAAATCTAGATTCATTAGGCTAGGAAGTCTAAAATCTGGTATTTTGCCAGATAGAAAGTTGTTGGAGAGGTCAAGAGTGGTTAGGTGAGCTAAATTTGAAATGGAAGAAGGGATGCTACCATTAAACTGATTGTTTGACAAATTGAGGATTGTTATGTTCTCCCAAACAGTTAAATTTGATGGCAAGGGACTTGAAAGTCTGTTGGACTCGAGATAGAGAGCTTTTAAACTCTCAAGTTTGAGCAGATCAGAAGGAAATGGACCTGAGATTAAGTTAGACCTCAGGCTCAAAATTTGAAGTGCAGAGAGGCGGCTGATGGTGTTGAGTGGGAGCCGGCCAATGAAACCGACTCCTGGGAGCCGAAGAGCAATCACCCTGGTTTGATTACTATTGCAAGTCACACCAGTCCATGTAGTGCAAACGGTAGTATTCTGATCCCAGTTAAGCTTCCGGGAATGGTGGAAATTGTTAATGAAATCCAACAAGGCTTGCTTGTCTTGTATGGGTTCAGCACAATAACCCTTTAACAATATCAATTCAAAGAGGAGAAATGGCAAAATGAAACCCAAAATTCCCATTTTTCTCCTCAGCCTGTTCTCACTCTAGCAGTCTAGCAGAGGCTGAATATCAAAAGGGCAATTCAACAAACACTTGGTAGGCGTATTCTGCTGTTTCAGGTGACCCTGTTCATAGCAATAACCATAGAAGCAAACTGGGATCAGAAAATGCTGCTTAAGACCATAGATTTCATAGACCCAGAGCTCAAAATTCACCAGTAAGACATTAAATGAGTGTAATTATATGAATACCCTTCTTAAAATCTTATCATTAGAAATCATTTCTCAGGCAAAGATTCAAGCTTTAGGTTTCAACATTTGACTATAACTCTTACAGAAGCATAAAATTGAAAGTTTAAAGGAAAGACAAGAACAGAAGACGATTCTGCTCAGAACTTACAGAATGAGTTTAGTGGGAATTTTCCATCTGAACTTTGCAGTTGATAGCTAAAAATTAAAAAATGAAAAGTAATCACTGATTGTTCCTGTCACACCCTTTATCCAGTTGACCTCGATTATGATGTGGGTACGGACACTTAAGAGGGAGAGAAGGATCGAAAGATGGGCAATTACACTTCATGAACGGTAGTGGGAATAATGAAAAGGAAGCGAGAGAAAAGAGTTGAAGAAAACTCAACAGCAACTATGGAGATAATTTTATTAAAATACAAAAAAAAAAATTGAAAAAAATAATAATCTTATAGGTTGTTGGAAGAGGAGAGTTGCATGTAGAGACAAAGATAACGAATGAGAGGCACAGAAAGATAGATAGAGAAGAGTTGAAAGCAAATAAAAAGAAAAGGACTTAAAAAATAATTTATTTGAAAAAAAAAACCATCAAATTTGTGACTTCTTTGTAGGGCAAAAATGGTGAAATTCCCTGTATATACGCCATTGTTGGGGTGGCAAAGGAATCTTAAAACTTGATAAATTGGAAGCCATGTGAGGGCATTTATGAATCAGTAATCAATTAATACTCCACCTTTATAATATTAATAACTATCATCCACTTATTATTGATTGGACCTGTATTGTATATTCTCCATCTTTTAAGCACATTGCAAGGGATGAAATTATTGTTATCTGGAGTACCAGTTTTCCACCCATTTTGCTAGTGTCGTTTCCTGTTGAGCAAGTAATGACAGCGTAATTGTGTATGATTCTTCAACTTCTTATTATTTAAGTCGTCGTTGTCTGTCAGCAGTTCACCTAAACCTGCTGACACCTAAACCCTAAACAAATCTTGGTGTCGTTACTATCATAGCAAGCAAACTACCATTTGAGCAAGTTAGGAGAATTTTTTTGGACTTTCTCTTTTTCTTTCGATTGACTTTAGAATCTACTATATATATATAAAAACAATAAGGATTGGAGCCTCCACGTTGCGTCACCTCATCATTTGCCACATGTCGTTCCGAGAATGTGCCACGTAAGATTTGTCACATGTCTACACCATATTAATTCATATATTTTATTTTTAAATTACAATTTTGGTTTGATAATATCCTAAATAGAACAACTATTAAGATACCACTACCATATATAATTAGAGAATGAATCAGAAAAATATATGATTTTCCTTTTAATCTGATGATACACTTCAAAAATAAAAGAAAATATAATATCAAAATGGAGAAAATATTATACAAAAAATATAGAATATTCAATATAATCAACTTTTAACATATGTCATCTCATTATTAATCCACGTAGGATTTTGCCACATGACATTTAATCCTTGCTCCATAAAAATTATATATTAATTATTCTTTCCACTTCATATTCTACATGGCAAATTTGTTCCACTTAATTAAAATTTATTTTTATATCCCAAATTTAGATAATATCTTAATTTTGGTATGAGATAATATCTTAACTAAAAAATTTTAACTAATGGTTGAATTTTTTTCTTATAAGCCAATAAAATACATATGCTCAATCTTTTTAACATTTTAGTTATTTCTTTAGTTATATTTTAACTATTTACAATAAATAAATTATATTTATTTTTCTTATTAAATTATATTTTATTATTAAATTATTTATTATTTTTCAAGATCTCATCTCTTCCATATTTTCAAAATATATCATTTTGGATTTATTTTCTTCATATTTAGTTTCTTTCTTTTAAATTAAACCTATTTATGAAATATTTTCAAGGAAAATGAGCAATGTAAATTATTTTATCTTAATAATCTATGTTTCTTCTCAATTTTAAACTTAATAATCTAGATTTAATTTGTTTTATTTGATTTTAAAAACAAAATAATTTTTATACATATACGGACAATAAATTACTTACATTAAATTTTATATTATTTTTTTATTTATTAATATCTTTTTTATAGTATATCTGAAAAATATCGAGTCATAGTCGTGCAGGGTACGACGGGGACAACTAGTTAGTACTATAGTAGTGTAGGAACAAGGGTGTTTGGTGTGAATATGGATTATTAGGTTTGGGTTACCAAACAAAACTACCTTCATTAATTGACAGTGAATTTGTGTTTTTTTTTCTTGCCTTTGGCTCGTCGGCCGGTTCGATCGATTAATATTACTATATGTCCGGATCGGATATTTTGTGGCCTCATTTTAGAAATACTCTTTTAACCGGATACTTCATGGCCTCATTTTAAAAATATCCTCTTAATATTTTTTATTAGTCACGAGAAACCCACCTTTGGTGATAAACCTCGGATCCGTGAATTAGTTGGCAAAAGGAACGAACGATATAAACCGGCTTGCGCCGACCGGCTCGGCCTAGTGGTAGGGAGACTAGTGAGACTTAGTTTTTCACCCAAGTGAAAGGGCAGAGGCAATGATCGAACGTAGAACCTCCCAACATCCCCCATGCCTCTTACCACTAGGGCACCCCATGTGGAGCTCTTCCCTCGTTAAATATCAACACTATCATATACACTCACATAAAAAAGGTCATAAAACACAGTGACAGTGAGGTAATATGAAAATACACAGTCGAGTAAGATAAAAATATACTCCAATATTTATTTAACCATACATGCTATTATGGGAATTCCAATTTGATTGTCATTTTTTTTTATTGAAAGTAAATTTCAAATCTTTATGCTTAAGATCGATGAAAGTATTGTTATTTGGCTTAGAATAAATTTTGGTCAATATGTAATATTTCTAACTGATTTTGCGAATTTAAAAGTTCCTCTTGTTATGAATAAAAAAGATTTTGCTTAGACTCTCAAGTCATTTTGCGGATTTAAAATTATATGCACATGGATGGTTCCCATTTTTCTACACTTTCTGCATAAAAATTAATATTTTGGTGTCGTGTAAAATGGTCAGGGTTTATTTAGTTTTTATAGTCTTTAATGGGTAAATTACCAAAAAAAAAAATTATAAATTCACATATTTTTAACAAAATCACCCGTAAATTTGGAAATTACACAAAATCACCTTAAATTAGTCCATACTTTCAATGAACCATCTATACCTTTTTTCTTACAAAAGTTTTAAAAATATTATAATTCTACTCTATCCTAAATATAGGCTACATATAGGGATCAAATGGAGGGTAACTCAGACCCACACCCAGAGATAATTTAGACAAAACATACAGGCCAAAACGAAAAAAAGAGCGAGAGATGGGAGGGGGTCAACAACGACATTTGCTTCCCAAAACACATATATGGCAAACTTGAACGACTCAATTCCTACGCAAAAACCCTAGCACTAAGGCCTTGTTCGGCTTGCACTCCCTTGATTTAATTGGTTAGAAGATATTTTTTTAATATTTTACCTATATTTAAGTTTCTTTTTTAATGTAATTTGGAAAGTCATCACCCAATCACGTCTTAGGGGAGTATAGAAGGGAGTATATTTAGAGAGTAGAAGATTTGATTTGGTTTGGCGTAGGTTTGTAGAGGTTTTTAAAGGTTTTCAAAATTTAAAACCTGCTTAAATAAGTGTTTGGCACAACAAGGTTTTTTACTAGGTGGAGGTTTGAGGAGGTTTTTAATGAGGTTTGAAAATACAAAATTGAAACCTTGGTATAGATAGATTTTAGGAGGTTTGTAAAAAATCTTAACACAATATTTTTATTAATTATTTTAATTAATAATCTTTTTGGTAGTTTTGAAATAAAACCTACCTTAAAACCTTGCAATACCAAACACCAAATAAGGTTTTAGGAGGTTTTAAAAAATAAAACTTTCACCTACCCAAAAACCTTCTTAAAAACCTTCACCTCCTCAAAAACCTTGTTTTACCGAACAGAGCCTAAGTTACCAAGATTTAAAAAAGGAGAGATGCTAATAATCCACATACTTCATCTGAAGCAAAACTACAATATGTGAATTTGTATCTAAGCATGGCCTTCTATATCCCCTCTCCAACCTAAACAAAGATGCAAGACACTTCACAACTTAGCCATAGGTATGGTACAATCTCCAATTTATAGACAAAATTGCTCAAATACTGGTCATGATAATTCTTAATAATATCCGCTACACTAGCAACTCCACCATCCTTAATCGGGCCATTATAATTGATCTTAACCCAATCAACCGCTGGTCTCACCCAAGTAATACATTTCTCGACTCATTCAAGACCCACCACCTCGCCCCTAGAAGCAATATACATATTAGAATAAGTCATAACTTGTTGACTAATAAATTGAACATGATCGCCACCAAAGTCAGCCTACTTGAACATGTGTTTGTCCCTCCATTTCCAAAGCTACCATAGAGTCGTCACAACTATTAGGAAGATTCTCGAACATCTTAAACCCTCTTCATGCATGTGAGAACATAGCAAATTCATTTTGAACCATTCAATCAAGCTAATTTGATAGAAAACATCAATTGAGAAAGGGATAGTGATATTCTCTTAGACACTAAAAGCCATGTTACAATCTCGAATAAGGTGCTCAAGAATCTCTTCATTCTACAATCAAGCCAAACATGTAGACTTGTCTAAAAAAGTATTGATGAATCCTCTCCAATTTTGTAAAGATGGCTCCCTTGACAACTGTTGATATGCCTTGAGTACAATATTAATTATGTTTGGGCCTCTCATAGTCTGTTTGGGCCTAGGCCCATAATTTATACTAGGGTTTCCTGAGTCTCTATATAAACTCTTAAAATGCCTATTGTTGTACACTCTAAAATCAGCCTCCATAATAATATACATTTTCTCTGCCCGTGGATGTAGGTAACACATTGTTACCGAACCACGTAAATCTATGTGTCGATCTCGTTTATTGTTCTCGTTCGATCTCTTGCTACAACAAACTGGTATCAGAGCGAGGTTTCGAATTCCGCCGAGAACAATGTCTGGATCCATGATGAAGATCGACAAGTTTACTGGAAGAAACAGTTTCAGTCTGTGGCAGATAAAGATGCGGGCTTTGTTGAAACAACAAGGTCTCTAGTTGTCGTTGGCATCTGATAAGAAGGGAGCAGATACAACTACCACTGAATATGCTACTTTGGAGGAGAAGACTCACTCAACGATTATGTTGTGTCTTGTTGATGATGTCATCACAGCAGTTTCGGATCAAGAAAAGGCTGCAGGTTTGTGGTTGAAGTTGGAAAGCCTCTACATGACGAAGTCGCTGACCAACAAGTTGATGCTAAAGCAGCGCCTTTTCAGCCTGCGCATGTCTGAAGGTACGCGTCTTAGAGACCATCTAGATCAATTGAATACTATTTTGTTGGAATTGCGTAATATTGATAAAGAGGTGGATGATGAGGATGTTGCCTTGTTATTGTTGGTGTCTCTGCCTCCGTCGTATGATAATTTTGTGCAATCTTTTATGAGTGGAAAAGAGACTGTGACGCTGGAAGAGGTTAGATCTGCTCTTCACACCAGAGAGATGCGCCATAAGGCTGTTGGAATAGGTACAGAAAATCGGGCTTCTGGATTGATGGCCAAAGGAAGCAAGGATGGTAAGAAGGGCAAGAAAAAGACAAATCAGAGCGAGCAAAAATCAGGCCCTAAATTACCAAACGACGTATGTGCTTACTGTAAGGAGAAGGGTCACTGGAAGAGTGACTGTCCTAAGAAGAAGAAGCAACAAGGGCAGAACTCCGGATCTGCCGCAGTAGCAGAATGTGGAAATACTTTGGAGGAAGATATTGTTTTGCTAGCAGATGATTACACACATCAGGCTGATGTGTGGTTTCTTGACTCAGGGGCATCCTATCATATATGTCCCAAAAGAGAGTTGTTTACAACATATAGCTGTGCAGATGGGGGTAGTGTCTCCATGGCAAACGGGTCTGTCTGTAAGGTTGTTGGGATCAGCTCAATTAGATTTAGGACACATGATGGGAGGTTTTGCACATTGAAAGAAGTCAGACATGTTCCACTTATGACGAAGAATCTGATATCTTTGAGTCTGCTAGATAGTAAGGGTTTCAGTTTCAAAGGTGAAGGTGAAGGTCTACATGTTTGTAAAGGTTCTGATGTGATTCTGAAGGGAGTCAAACATGGAACTTTGTATGTTTTACAGGGTCCTTTGATGGGGTCCTTCTCGTGTTGAGTCTTTGGGCGGTCACATATATTTTCTGTCTCTTATTGATGATTACTCTAGGATGACATGGGTATTCATGATGAGGTATAAAAGTGAAGCGTTCAGTAAATTCAAGGAGTGGAAGATGCTAGTTGAAAATCAGACTGGGAAGAAGGTCAAAAGGTTGCAAACTAATAGTGGCTTGAAATTTTGTTCGTCTGAGTTTAATGATTTATGCAAAGATCAGGGTATTGATAGCCATCACACAGTCAGACATACACCACAGCAGAATGGTGTAGCAGAAAGAATGAATCAGACACTCTTAGCGAGAGCAAGATGTATGCTCTCCAACGCAGGCGTTGCTAGACGGTTCTAGGCAGAAGCAGTTTCAACAGCTTGTTATCTCATCAATCGGAGCCCACACACAGGTATTGACTGTAAAACACCTTACGAGGTGTGGACTGGAAAAGCTGTTGATTACTCAAAGTTGAGAGTTTTTGGTTGCACTGCTTATTATCATGTAGATGAGCGTAAGTTAGAGCCAAGAGCTAAGAAGGGAGTTTTCATGGGCTATGGTATAGGTGTGAAAGGGTACAGATTCTAGTTTGACAACAAGATTATACTAAGCAGAAATGTAGTCTTTGATGAGAGTTCTATGCTGAAACCTAGAGAGGAGATCAGTGATACACCAAGAAAAGAGGTTGTTGTTGAGGAGCCGGAGGTGCAATTTTGTCCAGAGCACAATCAGGCACTTAAGTTGGTTGATGACCAACTACCACCACCAGTTACTGATGAGCAAGATACATATGAGTCTGAGAATGTACCACCAGAGACAAGTTCAGAGGAACTTGAACATCGGAGCATTGTTGTAGACCGACCTAGAAGGGTTGGAATCAGGCCTCCATCTAGGTATAGGTTTGACGATCTGGTAGGATATGCATTGCAGGTGGCCGAGGAGGTGGAGGATAATGAGCCGTCTACCTACAAGGCTGCAATATCTGGGAGTGAGTCAGCATAGTGGCTTGCTGCAATGGGAGAAGAGATGGAGTCCCTTCATAGAAATCAGACTTGGGAGCTTGTAAAATTGCCTGCTGATAGAAAGATGATTACTTGCAAGTGGGTTTTTAGAAAGAAGGAAGGAATGTCAGTTGTAGAGGGTTTCAAGTATAAAGCATGAGTGGTTGCAAGAGGGTTCAATCAGAGAGAAGGAGTAGAATACAATGAGATTTTCTCGCCAGTGGTCAGACATACTTCTATTAGGGTGTTACTAGCAATAGTTGCACATCAGGATCTGGAACTTGAGCAACTAGATGTGAAGACAGCTTTTCTACATGGAGAGTTGGAAGAGGAAATATACATGAGCCAGCCAAATGGATTCCAGGTTCCGGGGAAAGAAAACTATGTTTGCAAGTTGAAGAAGTCCTTATATGGGCTAAAGCAGTCCCCCAACCAGTGGTATAAGCGGTTTGACCGTTATATGGTGCAGCTTGGCTATCACAAGAGTCCTTATGATTGTTGTGTGTACTACAGTGACTTGCAAAGTAGTTCACACATTCATCTGGTTCTATATGTTGATGATATGCTGATTGCTGCTCAGAATAAGTCAGAGATTCAGAAGTTGAAGGGTTCTCTCAGTGCAGAGTTTGAGATGAAAGATCTAGGTGATGCTCGAAAGATTCTGGGAGTTGAAATCTATAGGGACAGAAAGAAGAGAAAACTCTTCCTATCACAGGAAGGGTACATCAAGAAAATACTAAGCAGGTTTGGAATGTCTTGAGCCAAGCCTATAGATACTCCAATGGCATCTAATAGTAAGTTAGGGTACACAATTCAGACTGATGAGGAGAAAGAGTACATGTCTCGGGTCCCATATGCTAGTGGAGTTGGGAGTCTGATGTATGCTATGGTCTGCACTCGACCAGATCTAGCATTTGTTGTTAGTGTGGTAAGTCGGTATATGGTTCAGCTTGGAAAGGAACATTGGCAAGTTGTCAAGAGGATTTTCAGGTACCTTAGAGGCACTTCAAATTTTGGTTTGTGCTATGGGAATGATACAAGGTGTTTGGTTGCTGGGTTTTCAGATTCTGATTATGTCGGAGATGTGGACAGTAGGAGATCTATGACTGGTTATGTGTTCACTCTTGGAAGTTCTGTGGTGAGCTGAAAGGCGACTCTACAACCTACAATTACTTTGTCTACCACTGTGGCAGAGTATATGGCTTTGACAGAAGCTGCTAAGGAGGGAATATGGCTGAAAGGACTAGTTAATGATTTAGGCCTACATCAAGATCAGGCTTTAGTGTATTGTGACAGCTTGAGTGCAATATGCTTAACCAAGGATCAGGTCCATCATGAGAAGACAAAGCACATTGATGTGAGGTACCATTTTCTGAGGAATGAGAAGAGAATCCAGGTGAAGAAGGTAGGGACAGCTGATAACCCTACTGACATGTTCACCAAGCCAGTTCCAGAGAGCAAGTTTCAACATTGTTTGGACTTGCTCAATATCACAAGTCAGTAATCTGAGCCCTTAGGGGCAATTAGAGCCCTTGTTTAGGGGCAATCTGAGGCAGAGAAATTCTAGCACTGTCATGGTGCATCTGATTCTGTTTACAAGAGGATTCAAGTCAAGGTGGAGATTTGTTGATATGCCTTGAATATAATATTAATTATGTTTGGGCCTCTCATAGTCTATTTGGGCCTAGGCCCATAATTTGTACTAGGGTTTCTTGAGTCTCTATATAAACTCTTGAAATGTCTATTGTTGTACACTCTGAAATCAGCCTCCATAATAATATACATTTTCTTTGCCCGTGGATGTAGGTAACACACTGTTACCGAACCACGTAAATCTCTGTGTCGATCTCGTTTATTGTTCTCATTCGATCTCTTGTTACAACAACAATTAACCAAGCAAACATCCGAATCCTTTTAGAAACATCCATATATACTCCAAATAGTCATATAAACACTACTATCAACAAGACCCCTGGTAATGTATGGGTTGACGAATGGATTTTGCTTGGTGTCGCCAACTAATTGCATTAGCAATGTTGTCATCTTCTAATATAGCTATTGTACCAAGTTTCAAAAGGGTTTTTGGCTGTAAAAGTCCTGCCAAGGCATCCCAATTCATATTCTAGAAATTAAATTTGGTAATCCCATTAAACTTAGACCACATAATAGAATCAATAGGTAAAAGGGAGACATCTTGCACGATAGAATCTATAAGTCAAGGATCAGTCTAAAACATAATTGAACGATAATTCCAAATCACATAGTAGATCCACAAAGCAACCACTTTGTGAACCCCTCGGTGAAGATTACGCCAAATATGCAAGGGAGAGTAAAATCTTTTGGTGAATCCCTCACATATTTCGTTCTCATTACATTGATCCATAAATTGCTTCTCTGTTAGAAAACGCCATCCAAGCTTGCCCAAAAGCACAAGGTTGACATCTTTGGCATAATGTAACCCAAGCCCTTCAAAATGTTTGGATTTGCAAACCTCCTACCATTTGATACGATGGACCTTTAACTAATCGTTCCAATGTCCTCATATATAGGAATGGATAATCTTGTCACTATCCTCACAAACTACTAATGGAAGAGCGATGGTGGTCATTGAGTAAATTGAAATTATGGTCACTACCAATTTAGCAAGTGTTACCCATCCCTCCAAACTTAAAAATGACCCTTCCAGCCTGATAATTTAGAATTTACCTTATCCAAGAGAAGCGCAAAAGTGGCTTTAGAAACACGATAATGAAAAAATAGGCATACGAAGATATCTCCCTAAATCATTTGTGATCGATAAATCATATTCTTGTTGAAGTGCCTCTATTAGATTAGGCTTCACATTAGTAGACACAAACAATATTGACTTTAAATGACTAGCTCGTGTCCCCAACATGGAGAAGAATCCATCAAAACAAGATTAAGTTACCCTTAATTTAGACACTAACAACAAGCAACATAATGTCATCACGAAGGGGGTGCGAGTAGGGCTATTAATGGGTCGAGTTATGGATGGGTGGATGTTGGGAATAAAACCTATCTCACATTTGAGATAAGAATATAAATTGTCTACCATATAAGTACATGTGTTACTGTCAATTGGTTTTAGGATGGAATCTCATGGGCTTGTGTGCTAGGCCCAAACGCGCGTGTGCACCCGTACCGACACGTCCCTAGTTTACCTACCTATCGGGACTAATGTGATTCTAATCCATCATGAGCAAAAAAAACCAGCCGAGAACCAATGCCAACATCGAAGTTGGAGCCGAGGGGGCGCCGGTGCCGAGTGAGCAAGCGCCGAGTGGTGATGTTGAGCCATTTCCGTCGAGCGCTTCTCAAGTTTCATCGCGCTATCTTTTGGAGGGGGCCTTCTACACACAAAATGAGGAGTTATGGGAGGGCCTTCTTCCATCGCCTCAACACGAGCTCTGAAGGACCAATAATTCGCAGCTTCCTCGACCTTCTTAATTAGCGATTTCTTTTTCTCCATGGCAGCGCGAAACTCAACCTTCAACCCGTCGACGACTTTGGACATATCACAAACTTTCTTCTCCAAAGCTTTCTTCTCATGCTCAAAAGAGGTCACTTCGCTTCTTCTCCAACTGATTGTTAGCATTAGAATGAGACAATTGAGCGGGCAACTCCTTGAAAAGATCGTACGCCTCCATGGTAATTTGTAGTCCCTGGAATCTAAAGACGTCACATATTAGGAAATCATTCACAGAAAGCCAATCATATAAAAAATAAAAACAAGTACACAACATTCCTACCAGCCATTGCACAACCTCGGCTTTGCTAAAGACCTCATCCATGGAGAATTTATCGATCCTATCACGAGGTCCTATAACATGTAAGGGGGAGAGAGAGAATCGAGGCATTTCTCCGCGGCAAGATCTAGTGACATCATCATCCCCGACAAGTCAGACATGTTGGGGGTAAAAGAGTTCTTCGAGGAAGTCCCTTTTGTTGAAGTTGAAGTAGTATCGATTTTTATTTTCTTTCTTGCTTCGACACATTCCGTGGTGATAAAGCTGCGACTCCTGAACGAGTGGTCCTTGAAGCTAAACAAAAAACGCTTAAGAAAGAAAAAAGAAAAGAGAGACGATGAAAAGATGTAAATAGAAACAGGAAATAGCGGAAGAACGGTTCTTTACTCGACATCTCGGATTCCTCAAAAGCAATGTTACACAGTTTAACGATCTCGAAGTAAAACCTTTCACTTGAAAGCACTGCTTCAATATGATCGACGATTTGAGCAGAGATACTCCGAGCTCCCAAAGATGAGATATCCACTGTACAACATGCAACAAGATGATCAATAGTTAAAACCTTCGGAAAACATGCGAGAGAAAAAAAAGAAATGACGTGTTACATGATGCACACCGCACACCAACGAGGCTTAAAGAAGTCGTAATCAAACACTAAAGACAACAATTTTACAAAAAAGAATTTATCTGCCCAACCCTGGTCCGAGTTTGACACATCCAATACTAGATTAGATTTACTCCTTAAAGTTTTTAGGGTAGAACGGTCAAAACCGCCTTTAGAGAGGCCATAATTGTAAAAAAGATCTTTCGCTATAAAAGCGATGTTATGAGCAGAATAGAGAAGATCGACAAACAGAAGAATTTTGCATGCTTGGGGTAGTACCGTAGTAGTTGACCGAGAGATACATCTAGGGTTTCCAGAAATTTGACTACAAGAGGAGAAAGGGGGAAACGATGACCTATCCGGAAGGGGTATTCATAAAAACACACCCATCATCATTATAAAGGTCAACCCATTCATTCCGACCAAGCGTGTACACCACAGCCAACGCAGGAAAGCCAACTGAAAGTAGGGTCAGTAGAAGAGCTAATTTTGTGTTGAGTCGAAGAAAAAAAGCGAGAGGGTTTGAGGATTGGGGTTCATTCGCCTCATAACAGCGGGAAAGTTGATCAGTGGAAGACTCGGTTTCACTCATGGTGTGTAAGGAGAGTCGAGAAAGGAGAAGAAAAGGAAGAGGAAAGCATACATGGGAAGAGAAGGTTGAGGCGTGGTGAGTGGAAAAGTCTGGAGGCAACAAATAGGATAGATAGATGGGACGTTTGATGCCTTTTAGTTTCCAAGACACTCATTCAAAAACCCTTGAAAATTCGAAGGGAATTTTTAGTGGGTTTTCGGGGAGTATTGTTGGTCGTCGTCATTTGGGTCAAAACAGGAAGGGGATCCCATATCAAAAAACAATCAGTTGTACACGATCTGGTTATTCAATGAGAACGATGAAAGAGTCGTTAAAAGACGTTGGAACGCATTGAAGGCGAAGGCGAGATTTCCAGGATGATGGAATTACGGTTTAACGACTCTATAGCTCGTTATAAAATAAGATTGAAGCGAGAGAGAAAGGGGATTATGGAATCATTCAGAAAACCATCCACAAGCTCGACATTGGCGATACATACATTTAGATTCCCAGATTGTGTTGTTCTTCGTCTAAATTCATTTTCACCGAATAATTGATATTCTACATTTTGCACTCTTGAATTCTTCCATTCTTAATCTTACATTGACATTACTATTTAGAATTTCTTGATTGTACTTCGGTTTATGTGTTATATCTTAACGTGTCTACGTGTTTAATCTGGTTTGTGGTTAAGGTTTTCTCATTTTAACGGATAACACGTTTATGCGGTAATCTGCCCAAAACAAGGTCTATGATTATGAATCTTTTATATGTATGTTTTTTTGAGTTTGAGATATTATTAATATGTCTTTTTTCCTTTGCAATTTGTAGTATTTTGGTTGCCGGTTGACAAAAAAACTCTATTTGTAGATTTGGATAAATCTTAACCATTCAAATAAAATTTAATGGTCAGATTTAGTTTGTTCTCTCTATATTAAATAATGATTTTCTTAATTTATTTTTCTAGGGTTCACTAATTTACAATAAGGTTTTAGAACTCTACAACTGTATAGAGTTTCTAATAAAATTTACCGGACAAGACTGTCTTAATGTAGGATTTGGGAGATTGAATTGAACGTGTATATTGCTTGATGTATGTGATTATTGCAGAGATTGAATTGAACGTGTATATTGCTTGATGTATGTGATTATTGCTTGATGTATGTGATACATTATATAAGGATATACATAAAATTCTAGAGTGCCATGTAAGGCAAGATCTTCTATAAAAGATATACAAGTATGATGAGAGTGAATCATATCCGTATGGCTTTTATCATGAAAACTGAAAATGTTTTATAACCGTTGGATCTCGCGCAACGAACGTCTTAGATGCAATGGTGAGTTTCTCATATTTTTTAAACCCAAGGGGCAATTTTGTCATTTTTCCCATTCAACCTTCTTCTCCATTCCCCTTGTTTGCACAACCGTACTAATGGTGATTTTTTGGATTGCTTTCAAATTTAAAATTAAAGTCATATCCTTGCCTCTAATCTTGTTAGTTGATCACTAAAATTAGCGATTCTTCATCTTCTCTTTTTAATAGATTCAAATTTTGATATGTGTTGTCTAATTTTCGAAGTTCATTTCAATTTTCTTATTTTTGGATTGCTTTCAACTTAAGAATCGATTTTGGCATGGATTTTTGTTAGAGTCGATCACCAATTTCAATTAGTGAGCATGTTTGATGTTTTGTTGCTCCCATAATTAATTTTTTTTATTTCTATGATGTTTTGATGGGAGAGTTTTGAGATGCACACAAGTTGTTCGATGAAAGTCCTAAGAGTCAAGAGCCTCTTAAAATTGTAAACAAAGCATTGAAATACATCAGGTTTGATGCACATAATCGTGATTTGCAAGCATTTAACGCTTTAATTTTCTCAATGTCTTTGAGTCTTCATTGTGTTTTCAAGAAGTAAAATCTCAAAACAATCGATCTCCATTTAATTCAAGCTTCCAAGAGTGAAAAACTACTACTATTATACATGGTCAAGTTGGAACTTAATTTTATATTATATGAACGTCATATATTTTTGTGTGAACCTTATAGTAGTATATTGTGAACATATTCTGCTTTTGTTGATTATTCCCACATTATTCTTTTATTGCAGGTTGTTCATCAACCTTAGTTAATGTGAGAGGTGAATTGTCTCATGGGTGTGGTGTGGACATTGCTAATGGCATCAATATTGAGTAGTCATATTTAAGTTTCATTATTAAGTTTAGCTTTATTAAGGCGGGTCAAAATATTTTGTTCTCGGTTGCCCGGATGAAATTAAACTTACTCAAGAAATGTGATTTAGCTTAGTAAAAGAAGGCATTCATTTTTAATCCAAGACTTGAATGAAATTTGGGGCTAATAAATTGTATCTTAAGGCTTGAATATTGCTATGTGACACGTAAAACATAAGGACTTTATTTGAAAATATGTGAACACACATAGTCAACATGTGAACATACATAATTAATATGTGAACATTAAAATAATATATAAGAACATAAATGGATTATCTTATAAAAATCTTTACCTTATTCGAAACTAAATAAAAATATACATTCAACATGTGAATGTGAAGATAATAATATATTCATGAACATGGAAAAATATTTGTGCAATCATAAATTTGACATAAAATCCCCCATTTTAAACATACACTAAGTTCTTAAAGTATAGCAAGGAAGAAAATAAAGAAGGTAAGAGTCGTTCTCAATGAGACTTTGAACGATGTTAATGCAGTAATGGAGGCCACTATGAAAGTCAAGGTTGAGAAATTATCGATAAAGGCTTGAATCCTAGTAGATGACTTCGTAAAATATATAGACCTTGTTCGAAAACATAGTCAATATGTGAACATACAAAGTCAATATGTGAACGATATGACAATATATATGAACTTGAACATGATATACAAGAGAACTCAACTTTGAACTGAAACATCACACATATAATATGTAGCCCATGAGGGATTTGAACCCACATCGATGTGTACAAACACATTGCTCTACCATTTGAGCTAATAGGCTATGACAAAATCATTTATTTGTACATATAACACATGAATCCTTTTGTATTGAGCTACGTAATTCCATTATCAATGTGAAGAAATTAGCAAGAATTACACACAAAAAAAACGAAGTAGTGACCAATAAAAATATATTAGCAATTAGTAGAGAAAAGCACCAATAACATTAGTAAAAGAGGGGCAACAAACGTAGGAACATGAACATTTTCAAATGGCTTTATACAAACCTTCTATGAATATATATATGAACAGTCTAATGAAATACTTGAGCCCAAACGTCCACAAAGTCTATTAATCATCGTATAAATCTCAAATTGAATCTAGAAACCAAAGTTCGAACTTCAAAAATTATGTCCCAAAATTAGAAGGAAAAATCAACCAAGATTTCAATAACAAAAATCAAACAAGATCTTAGTGGTTCACACAACAAAACGTGAACCTCATAGTCACCGCACATGAACAAATAGATAAAATACATGAACTCTAACGAAAAATAACATAGTCACGACACATAACGAATCATGAGTCTCATATCCAAAACATCATGAATCTATCTAAAATTCAACTTATTTTCTATCCTAGAAATTTTTTCATCCTTTTATGAACAATAGAAATACAAATCATTTTTAGAACCCTATATTCAAACAATTTCTATTCCAAATTCATCAAAGAAACCTTAGATTCAAACAATTTCAAATCGAAAATCATATCCAAATTCATCAAATAAACCTTAGATTCAAACAATATCAAAAACCTAGAAAGTATAAACCCTATTATCACAAATTCGAAGTAGAGAGAGTGTTCTTATCTTCTTTGAAGCAAAATTTGTACGATTGCTTCTCCTCATCTGCCATGGGAAGTGATTTTGGCCTTCAAATGATGGTATTGAGTCTTTGAATGGAAAGAAACAAGCATTGGAGTAGTTTTTGGGAGAGAGTTGAGAGGGAGATTTGAGAGTGTGCGAGAGAAAGAGACGGCAATTTGTGTTTTGTGGAATAGAAGGATGAAATTTACTATTTTAGGGCGCTTTTGAGTGATGTTTACAAATTTGCCATTAAAACTCTTAAATCTAGCGCGTCTGTCTCTTTTTATTTATTCCTCCCACATTAATCTCAACCCTCCATTTCTTCTATCCAATGGACCATATTTATTTTCAGTTTTCACAATCAGCCTTATATCCTCCAAGTATGATAAAGTAAAGTAGAACAGTAAATATAATCTATCACGTAATAGGGTCTTTGTAGATGTTTGACATGCATACCAATATTTCAGTTCCCTGTTTTTTTTTTTCAATATGGTCAAATCTCAAAATGAAATGCAAAAATTTAATTACGAGAGAATCCTATCTCCTTACAGAAATTAAGCAAATTTGATCTCGAACTTGAATTATTGTTCTTGAATTTGGGTGACCTACATTAGTCATACCAGCACCAAGAATGGCTTACACAAGTAGTGGAAATGCAAGAAAACATTAAATCACCACAGCATGAATTTGGATGGCTTTAATTTCTAAATAATATCATAATCATGCTGAAATTGTACGCTCCTTATTTCCAAAAGTTCTGTGACTATTCCAAATTAAAGTTTTAGACCTTTGAAGTATGAACAATGTGGTTGTGGCTTATGAGTACCATCAGTTGTGCGTATTGGGCTTGGACTGGTCTTTATATGCATTTTGGGTTTACATAACAGCTGAGGCCCAAATATGCCAATAGACATAACATCTAATTTATTCTTGGTTTCAGGAGGTTAATTAACAACACATCCTGTGAAAAATTATGACTTGCCATTTATTAAGTAAATTATAAAGTTCATTTTGATTCTATGATACCATTTATAATAGGGTAGCTGAAGAAGTGACACACTGAATTTTTGACTTGTCAGTTTCATTAAAATAAAATTGATAAGTATCCAACGAGACTAAAACTCTTAAAATATGTACAACCTCTTTGCCTTTTAAATATTTCAAAATAATTAAAACTACTATCTTTCCAAAACTACATTTTGTCCGCACAAACTTAGGTACTTATTAGGGCTTGGTCTATTTCAATAGATATTTTTTAACAAAAAAGATTGTATTCATTTTTGTCTTTGAATGCATAAAAAAATATTTTTATTTATTTTAAAGCAAATAAAAATATATTTTTTACTAATATGTGTTTTTTGATAAGCAGTATAAGTCTTAAATGATTTTTTTTATAAGAGGTAAGAATTCGAGTACAAGCCAAATCTAGCAACCTAAGAGGTCGTCAAGAACATATAGACAGAAACAAACAAGTCTAACCAAAGGGAGGTGGCTCAGGTGGTAAGCGGCCTGCTCCACATCCATGAGGTCTGGGGTTCAGCTCCAGTAGATGTAAAAAAAAATTAAAAATTCTCTTTGGGAGACTCACCCGCCAAAGCCAGGTGCACGACCCGAATCGAACTGGATGTAGCCAAGATGAAACTCTGGTGAACCAGTGGGCAACAAAAAAAACAGACAAGTCTTAAAATAATATTTGAGACCTAAAAAAGCTTGACGAATAAGGGCCTTTTTGGATTACAATTCCTAATACATTAATTTGCACTAATCCAAACAAATTTCAAGTATCTTTCTTTTCTTTTTCTATTTTAACGGAATGACAACTATGTAGTACGGTTGTGATTGAGTAAGGGGCTTGGCAAATTAATAAGCAGATGCACTATCTAGAGTGCTCCAAAATTGATAGATAATATGCATGTATATGCGCTAAAATGGTCGTACTAGCTTATAAATATAGTGGAAGCAGATTATACTAATTAAATAAGGAGATTGTGCCAAATAAGCACAAAATGTGTTATTTAATTTATATGTATTGCGTAATTAAGTAGAATTGTTATGAAATCGGGTCGACGTGCCTTAAATGTTATGGGTGGCCAGCTGGCCATGTTGCAATCTATCACGTGGTAAATAATTTACCAAAATGGCACGTACGTATGATTACACGAATGCGGAAGAAAAGGCCTGCACAAGGTGGTCTCGCTCATGGCTGTGTGAAATAATTAGAATTGCACATGCATTCTTTACCCAACACCCAAAAACGCTCACCCGCAAAAAAATAAACCTACAATAATGCATGTTATTTATAGACGCCTTTCTAAGTGGAGGACCTCCTAACTTTTATTTTTTCAAAAAAGAAATACATTTTATTTATAAGGGATTTTTCTTTTGATATCCTTCAAGTTTGGGCTTTTCCTCTTGGTGCCAAAAAAAAAGTATATTCTTCTTGGTGCCCCTATACTTTGTATTATGTTTATCCCGTAACCTAAAGTGGGTAAAAATCTAATTTTCCATCCAAAAGTTTAATAGTCCGTTAATACTCTAAAAAAGTTCCCAAAAATTAAAAAAATATCAGTTTATTTACAAAACTCGTAATTGATATCTGAAATCCCCCTTACACCCTAAATCTCTCTCCCTCTTGCGTGAAATCTGGGCGTCGCGGGACGAGGAACAACACCGGGGCTGGCGGTAAGGCGGAACAACTCCGGACGAGGAACAACACCAAGGCCGAACAAAACTGTGGTTGGCAGCGACGAGGAACAACGCCGCCGCTGCAGCTGCGTCTGGCAAGGAGACAAGTATGAATCCAGCAAATCCTTCCCAATCTAGCTTCGATTAGTACTTTTTGGGTTCGATTTAGTATATTAGGGTTTTAATTTAGAGAAATTCTAAATTTAGGGTTTAATTTGGGGGAAATGGGTATCATTTGAACGTGTTTATTGCTTGAATGGTGTTTTGGTGGTTGGCGTGTCTTTCTAGCTTGCTGGTGTTGCAATTTGCTGGTGTTTTCCATGTATCCATTGTTAATTTTTGTTTTTGTTCAATTATAATGTTTGTTGGTGGGTAGAAGAGAGTAGAGTAAATAAATTGACTTTTTGGGATTTTTTTAGGTATTAACGGATAATTGAGTTTTTGGATGGTAAATTGAATTTTCACTCACTTTAGGTTACGGAACAACTATAATATAAAACATAGGGGTACCAATAGGAATATGTATTTTTTGGGGCACCAAGAGAAAAAGCCCAAACTTGAAGGGTACCAAAAGAAAAATCCCTATTTATAAAGATTTATAGGGTAAAATATCAAATGTCTGATATAGATGATCCATGATTCTAGGTAAATCTTACAATATACATAATGAACCATACTATAGTGTATGATAATAATAATAATAAGCGCATGATAGCACTGTTAATTGACGTATATTAGTAGAGGTGATAGCTTGCATTTAGGTATAGCTTAGGATGCATATTTATGATTATTTTGCTTGGTTTTAGCTTAGTCTAGTTTAGTTCTTAGGTTTTTAGGTTTTCTAGGAAGTTTGGGTTTTGCACTTGTTTTGTTTGGTTTTGCAGATCTTTAGGTAAACAAGCGTGGACGGGACGAAGTTTAGTGGACTATGGTGGAGTTTGATGAGGCTTATAGTGATACAAGTGAAGATTGGAAGAACCAAGGCCCAAGAGCTTGTGTGAAAAGAACGCTTAAGTCTGGGCTATGCATTGGAGATCTTGTTTTGACACCTCTATCTTGCAATGCTTGGTTTGGGACCTATAGTGGTCGGATGAAGCTGAATTTGGAATCATTGGAAATATAATTCGAAGAGCTACAATTTATGTTTTTACTCCGAGTCCAAATTCCAACTCGAAGAGGGTCAAAACAGCCTGTGAAGTGTCACCTGAATGCTGAACCGAGGCAATTGCGCGGGGTATCAGGATAAAGCACGGCCGCGCTTTTGGAGGTCAGGCTGCGCTTTCTGGTTTTACACGGAGAAGTTGGGCCGCGTGTTTGGGCTTCGAGATGAGTTTAAGTTAGATCTTGTCCGACGTGTATAATGTAATATGGGATAGAATTGATCTTAAGAAGTCTTGGGGTATTTAAACCTTGTGTTTGACTTTTCTTTGATAATTTGGATCATAATTTGGAGGCTAGGGTTTGTTTTGGAGAGAGTTTTCTCAAAGGAGCAAACTTTGAACCTTTTGTAAGTTTTCTTTAATTTAATCATGCATTGCTAAATTCTTTCGTATTTAACTAGTTATTGAAATCATAGATTGCATATAATTGTGATGTTTGATTGATTCTCAACAACTTGAATATGTTTTATTCCCTGTGCTTAATTGAATCTGAATTATTCTAGGATTTTGTTAGCTTGATCACCTAATAGAATTTCTAGGTTAATTTACAAATAATCTGATTAATGCCCGTTCGGGGTTGATTAGATAAAGTAGCATCTATAATTGTTTGGACCCGTTCGGGCTATTCAGTTGTAGAAGGGAATAAATGCACAAATAACTTAGATGTCTGTTTGCTCTAAGTGTTTGTTTCTATCGATAAATTGACTCGTAAAGCTGTCGTTTAATTGAATCTAGACGTTGTTTTAGGTTGTTAAATGATTAGGGTTGTTTAGACTGTTAGTTCTTTCAACTAGATTTGAAGTTTGGGTCATAATCCTTAGTAGGATCATAATCCACGGTAGATTATTCTAGTGAATTGAGAATCAAGAGAATCAATGATCAATAAGCATATATATGATGAATCTAACTAGTTGAAGATGCTTTTCTCATATTTGTTAAACACAATCATATTTGCATTTATAGTTAGTTTTAATTTCCATCTTAGACTGATAATCATTCCAAAAAAACCCTCATATTTCTATTACTTGGCATGCAAGTAAGAACATAAATACACAAGTCTTTGTGGGATCGATCCTTACTTACCATTCTACTAAGTTTGGTTAAGTTAGGATTCTTTGATAGGTATAACGACCACTGAAAATACCTCATCAAGAAGTTAGTTAGATATAAATAGCTTCTGTTTTAGTTACTTGAGTCTTACGAGTGTATGAACTCTATACAGAGCGATTATTTATGTTCTATCATGGAGATCATGATTTCATTGATCTTTCTTGTGATTCATACTTGAGATTGCTTTCTATACTTGATTCTCAAGTGTTCATATGGTATCAGAGCTAGACAGTTGAGAAATCATTCTCAATTTTGAGCAACCTGGTGCGTTGAACTAGCGATCATTGCGAAATCTTTAGGTTTCTTGATCGCGTGTGATTTTCTTTTCAAAATTGTTTTCCAAAGCCTGAATTCTCACTATGGATGAAAATAACAAAGAGAAGTTGCCATTTGTGAGAAGAAGTCCTTTTGTAGCTGATAATTTCGGTTTTACCGGTAATGGAGGGAACATAAGTGGAGGAAGTTGGGGAAAATACTCAGATCCTCTCTTCATGTCGAATTCCGATCATCCAGGTATGCAGCTGGTTGATACACTCTTTAATGGGCTTAATTTCCAAAATTGGAGTCGTAGCGTAAAATTGGCGCTAGGTGCTAAGCTCAAATTAGGTTTTATCAACGGATCTTGTCTGAATCCTGATGAAGACAGTGAGGATTATCAACGCTTGATTCGATGTGATTACATGGTGATGTGTTTGTTGATCGATTCCATGACTAGCGAAGTTTTAGAGAATTTTTTGTTTGTTCGTTCGACCAAGGAATTATGGACTGAGCTTTTTGAGCGATTTGTTGAGTCCAATGCACCTCTCATATATCAACTTCAGAGAGAGCTTAGTAACCTTAAACAGGAGAATTTGACAGTGGCTGGATATTACAGCAAACTGAAGAAGCTATGGGATGAGTTACATGCTCTTGAAGGAATGCCTATCTGTGATTGTGGAGCTATGGACAGATGTATCTGCACACTAATGAAACGAATGCTTGATAAGCAAGAAGTTACTAGGCTCATGCAATTTCTGATGGGACTAGACGATGCTTATGAGAATGTTAAGTGCAACATTCTATCATCTGATCCATTGCCATCTGTAAACGTGGCTTTTAAGACAATTACAAGAATAGAAAGACAAAAAGGCATCACTTCAGGAGGAAGTATTATGCATAGCATTCTAAATGCAAATATGATGTCTGAAAACCAAGATGGTGGAAAAACTAAAGATGGCAAGAAAGGAGGTTCATCAAGTTCAGTGAAGAGCTATCCTAGTGGCTATGGAAAGAAAGACTTCAAAAGAGCTAAGTATGACAAGAAATGTGACCATTGCAATGAAAAAGGTCATGTCAAGGAAACTTGTTTCAAAATCATAGGATACCCAGACTGGTACAAAGGGTCCAAGGACAAGAATTCAGGGAAGATGACAGCAAACGTGCAAGGAATGGATCAAGGAAATATGATGGAAAGTCCACTAGACAGAGACATAGGAAATGTAGCTGCAGATCAGGCATTGGTTAATGCGGTCTTTGAGGAGATTTTGAAAATGATGAAAGGGAAGGCACATGGTGAAGGTAGTAGCTCAAGACAGAATGCAGGGATGAACTTTGCAGGTAATCACAAAATCCTACTGAATATGACTAGGTCAAAAGGAAATAGTCATATGTGGATTGTTGACTCTGGAGCAACCGATCATATTACTTTTGACAAGAGTCTTTTCAGTGAACTACATGCTCTTGATAAACTTGTGATTATTGGTTTACCTGATGGTACAACACAACAAGTAAAACATTATGGTACTATACATTTGAGTGGGACACTTGTAATTCATGATGTCTTATATCTTCCTACTTTCAAGCATAGCTTATTATCAATGCCAAGACTACTTACTGAGGGGTTAGCATTTACTTTCTTTCCTCAACATTGTGTTCTTCAGGACCTTTCAAATAGAAGAATACTAGCACAAGGAAAGAAAGAAGGTGGTCTTTACAGATTTGCTGGTGAAGTCAATCCAGAGGAACAGTCTGCAGTTTCTGATGTGCTTCAGTCTAAGCAGGTTTCTTTTATGCCATTCAATAATACATCAAACTCTATGAATGTTGTTGATGACTCTTGTGAAATTCTACATGCTAAACTTGGTCATGCTTCCTTGGAGAAAATAAAGCATTTGTTTGTTTCATGATGTAAAACTTTACAACATCTTGATTGCCATGTGTGCGTATTATCAAAACACCACAAACTTCCTTTTAATAGGGGTGTTTCTTTAGCTTCAGAATCCTTTTCTTTGGTCCACATGGACCTATGGGGGCCTTATAGATCACCATCATTGTGTGGTGCCAAATATTTCCTTACTGTGTTAGATGATTTCACAAGAGCCACATGGACTTTTTGCTTGCTTCTAAGGAACAAGTATTCAAGATGATTAGGAGTTTTATATCATATGTGGAAACACAATTCAACAAGGTGGTTAGAGTCCTAAGAACTGATAATGGGACTGAGTTTGCACAGAAAACCAGTGAGTGATTTATTGTTAGAAAAAGGTATTGTTCATCAGAGGTCAGCACCAAGTGTATCAGAACAGAATGGGAGGGTGGAGAGGAAGCATAGGCATCTAGTTGAAATGGCTAGGGCTAGGGCCACTCATATTATAAATAGATTGCCATCATCAGTTCTTCAATGGAAAACTCCTTATGAGCTTCTTTATGGTCATACACGGTGTATGAAGGTGTATGATACACCTTCATATGATAATTTGCACGTGGTAGGGTGTCTATGTTATGATTTAAAGTCCAAGGTTGTAAGAGGAAAGTTAGATGCTACAGCTAGAGAGTGCATTTTCTTAGGCTATTCTCCTGGACAAAAGGCCTATAGAATGTATGATTTGAGTAGTCATAAGGCGATTATTGGGAGACATGTCATTTTCAGAGATTCAGTGCTTCCTTACAAAGAACAGACAAATTCCTCTTGTGCACAACCAATTCCACACTTGCCATTAGTAACACCAACTCTTGATGTTTCTAATACATCTATTGTTTCTGTTCCTTCTCAATCAGGATTTGGTATTCAGAATAATCAAAATTCTTCTAGTTCCTTGAGGAGTATTGTGAGAGATGTTCCTGATAGTCTAGACAGTACATTCTCTTCTCCTACAGTACATCAGATTCCTAGTCAGTCTCTTGTTTCTCCTTCTTTGATTAGTCAACAGGGAGATACTATGATACATGTTGATGTCTTAGATGTTCCCCCTAATTCAGTAGTAGAAGATTTGCCTATCTCTGTTCCTATGATGCATATTGATGTTCATGTAGCCCGACCTACGAGGGAAGTGCATAGACCAAAGAAGTTTGATGATTATGTGTGTGCTCAACTACCAGCTAAACAGGTTATGTCTGACTCTCAATCACAATCATTTTGCACTATGGTGTTGCCTGAATTAAAACATTTTTCTCCAGATTATATTCCTTCATTGTGCAATATATTATCAGTTGTTGAGCCAGTCACTTATGCACAAGTTGTTAGGTATCCAGAATGGGTGGAAGCCATGAATAAAGAGTTAGTTGCTCTAGAAACAAATCACACTTGGGAACTAACTCATTTGCCTCCTGGTAAGAAAGCCATAGGTTCGAAATGGGTGTATAAAGTTAAATTTAGAGCTGACGGATCAATAGAAAGGCTAAAGGCTAGGCTTGTTGCCAAGGGATACAATTAGGTTAAAGACAAAGATTTTAAGCACACTTTCTCTCCTGTGGCGAAGTTTACCACAGTAAGAGTGCTTCTTGCCTTAGCTTCAGCTAAATCATGGCCTATCTACCAATTAGATATTAATAATGCCTTTTTACATGATTTTTTGGATGAAGAGGTTTATATGACTCCTCCTTTAGGATATGATAAAGCTTTGTCTGGGCAATTTTGTTTGCTAAAGAGATCTCTTTATGGGCTTAAACAAGCTAGTAGACAGTGGAATATAGAATTGACCAAACATCTCTTTCACTTAGGATTTGTTCAGTCAAGACAAGATTATTCCTTGTTTGTTAAGATGGATGGAGTTTTGATCACTATTGCACTTGTTTATGTGGATGATATGTTGCTGATTGAAAATTCTGATTCAGAAATTGAGCATGTTAAACATTCTGCTTTCACAATTAAAGATTTGGGATTAGCCAGGTATTTTTTAAGTCTGGAAATTGCTAGATCATCTAGTGGTTTATTTTTAAATCAGAGAAAGTATGTGGTGGATTTGTTAGAAGACGTTGGAATGACAGATTGCAAAGCCTCTACTTTTCCTATGCAAAAAGGGTTGCATTTAAGACCAGAATATGGAGAAGTCTTAGAAGATCCTGAATCATATAGAAGGTTAGTGGGTCGCCTCCTTTATCTTACCTTGAGCAGACCTGACATTTCCTATTTAGTTCAACAGTTAAGTTAGTTTTTACAGTCTCCTAGAGTTCCACATATGACATCAACATTATTTCTCCTTAGATACCTCAAAGGCACCTTGAATTGTGCTCTTTTCTATCCCTCTGAGTCTACTTTGCAGCTCTTGGCATATTCCGATGCTGACTGGGGTAGTTGTGCATATACATGTCGTTCTCTTTCTGGATATTGTGTCTTTCTTGGTCCTTCTCTTGTGTCTTGGAAGACCAAGAAACAGAAAACTGTTTCAAAGTCCTTAGCAAAGAGTGAATATAGGAGCATGTCTTACACTACTAGTGAGATAGTTTGGTTGGATGGTCTTTTGCATGATCTTGGAGTTTCCATTACATTGCCTATCTCTCTTTGTTGTGATAATAAAGCGACTCAACATCTGACCGCCAATCCTGTTTTCCATGAGAGGACTGAACACCTCAATATTGATTGTCACTTTGTTAGAGATAAAGTCCAAGAAGGGTTCCTATCTACTGCTCATGTTAGTTCAAGTATGCAATTGGCAGACCTTTTTACTAAACCACTTGGTGCACATCAGCATCTGTTTTTGTCTTCCAAGGTTGGTTTAGTTTTCTCATCGTCCAAGCTCGAGGGAGGGATATGAACCATACTATAGTGTATGATAATGATAAGTGCATGATAGCACTGTTAAGTGGCGTATGTTAGTAGAGGTTAGTTAGATATAAATAGCTTTTGTTTTAGTTACTTGAGCCTTATGAGTGTATGAGCTCTATACAGAGCGATTATCTCTGTTCTATCATGGAGATCATGATTTCATTGATCTTTCTTGTGATTCATACTTGAGATTGCTTTCTATACTTGATTCTCAAGTGTTCATATATATATAGGGTTAGGTTCAAGTAAGGAGAGTTCTTACGGTAAATAGTAAAGAGTTTTCTCAGCCTTTAGATTTTAAGAAATCAATGGATATATAATTTTTAGGTATTAAAAGAAAAAGAAAAAAAATCTAATGATATCTTAATTTTTCTCTCCTCTCCTTATTTTTTGCAACTTTTTTCACATCTAATTTTCTCTCTCTTATAATTTTCATCGTTTCTATATATAAACGCTGATGAAAAACTCTGTCTATTCTAATGCCTATTGAACAACTAATTATTATAAATGAACAACTACTTAATCACAAATGAACAACTACAATCTCACGTACAATTATTAATAACAAACAATGAACAACTACTTATTCGCGAATGAACAACTACTTATTCGCGAATGAACAACTACTTATTGTTCTTGCGTCTGGACATAGTTGTTCATTCGTGAATAAGTAGTTGTTCATTGTTTAATTTGTTATTAATAATTGTGAGATTGTAGTTGTTCATTCACGAATAAGTAGTTGTTCATGCACAATTAAGTAGTTGTTCATTCACGATTAAGTAGTTTTTCATTGTTTGTTATTAATAATTGTGAGATTATAGTTGTTCATTCCCAAATAAGTAGTTGTTCATTGACGAATAAGTTGTTGTTCATTCGCGAATTAGTAGTTATTCATTGTTTGTTACTAATAATTGTGAGATTGTAGTTGTTCATTCGTGATTAAGTAGTTGTTCATTTATAATAAGAACTTGTTCATTATGCATTGGAATAGATAGATTTTTTCCATCAACGATTATATATAGAAACGGTGAAAATTAGAAGAGAGAGAATATTAGATGTGAACAAACTTATTTATTTTTTAAAGTTGCAAAAAATAAAGAAAGAAGGGAGAGAAATTAAGATATGATTAGATTTTTTTCCTTTTCTTTTAATACCTAAAAAATATATCCATTGATTTCTAAAAATCTAAAGGCTGAGAAACTCCTTTTTATTACCGTAAGAACTCTTTTTACTTGAACTTAACCCTATATATATATATATATATATATATATATATATATATATATTGGTTAGAATTGTTCATATATATATATATAATCTAGCATAAGTGTAGTTTTTGTGATTTGAGTAATAATTTTTTATTAATTTTTAAATATGAAGATGAATCTCAAATTGCATTTAACCACCCTTTATTTTAAGTTCTTTACATTTAACCACCCGTTCAATTAAATTTTGCAAAAAACCACCTCTTATATACCTAAACTTACCATTCACCACTTTTTTGACGGTTTACGTTAAGCTTCTGTTATGATATTAAAAGTCCGTTTTATTATTCTATTTTTATTCTATTTACAAAAGAAAAAAAACCCTAAAAATAAGAAGAAGAAGAAGAAGAAATGATGGACTGGCGGCTCCTCTTGCTCTGTTCTCTCCCTCATCGTCTTCTAATCAATCTCCATTTTCA
This sequence comes from Fallopia convolvulus, assembly GCA_964016875.1. Taxonomy (NCBI): domain Eukaryota; kingdom Viridiplantae; phylum Streptophyta; class Magnoliopsida; order Caryophyllales; family Polygonaceae; genus Fallopia; species Fallopia convolvulus. Next base: position 63,015,931 of record OZ024718.1, on the reverse strand, counting down.
CCACCGTTTTATCATTTTCATATGAAGAGAATATTGAATAGAGACAAAACAGTGCTAAAAAATCATGCCATAGCCAAATCTGCCTTTTGATCTCTCTTCACACAAGTAAAAACCAACCATTTGTACTCTACCACACACATATCTCAAATTCCTTCCACCATTGAAAATTTCCTCTCTCTAATTTCATATTAAACATTCAATCAAATTAATTAAGAAGATGGATCCAACTGGGGTAGCCCAATTATAAGCACCTGGTTTGAGCGCACTCGTCGGAGCGACGCCGATTATGTACTAGAGTAACACGATGGTGGCCCTCTTCCCAAAGTTCCCTAGTTGCGGCGACTTCAGGCGGATCTCCTGCTTATATTATCGCTAGTCCGATGGTGTCCTCAAAGCGGATCTCCTTCTTCTACTGTCGCTAGTCCGATGGCGACCTTGGCTGCCGCTCCTATTCCGGTAAAGGGTTGGAGTTGTGGTGGGTCGGGCACAAAGCGAATCTCCTTTCTAAATTTCTAGGTTTTTTTCTTTTGTAAATTAAATAGAAACTGAAGGGCAAAATAGTCTTTGGCTATTTTAACAGAGGCTTAACGGAAATTATTAAAAAGGGTGGTGAATTGTAAAATTTGGTATATAAAGGGTGATTTGCTGTAAAATTTAACTTAGTGGGTGGTTAGATGCAAAGAACTCAAAATAACAGGTGGTTAAATGCAATTTCCCCTACTTTAAAAAAAAAAAAGCATAATTTTAGCGCTTAGTTAGATGCCAATTGGAGTATTGAGGAGCAGCAATGAGATACTCATAGATTGGGGAATACGGCAACACGCCAACACCACATATAGTGCCTTGCTGCGTTTTCAGGACAAAAGGCACGCCGCTGTACAAACCCCCGAAGGAGCTGATGAGTGATGAACAACACAAAATCAGAAAAGTATGTGTAGCTGTTTGTCGTGATACTGCTGCCAGATTCGGCCTCACCACCACCATCTTCAATTCTTCAATTCATCCATTCATCCATTCATCAATTCAATGTGTGACGTTCAGAGTGACGTTTGCATTTTATCCTTATTTGAATCATTGGACATTTAATACCATTAATTTAATTATACCACGTGTACGCACCTGGATTCTCTATCTGCTACACATTTTAGCTACAGGCCTACAGTATAAATCAATGTTTTGCTTCTATACTTGTCCTATTTATCAATTAATAAAAATATTAAACATTTGGGATGGCCGGCCACCGTCAGTGTCACCACCATTGTAGCTAGCCAAGTAGCCAATGGCATCCTCCATCTTCTTAATTGTTTGCAATTGAATCTGCTAAGGTCGAGGAGAAAATATAACCCATCAAAAGCCAAAATCAACAACTCCCTTCATCATTACTATTTATTAATGTGGGAAGCAACAAAATCTTACAGTAGATTAGATCTAGAGAGCATACTGTAGTTTGCCTAAATCCGTGTCTTCTTGGTGGAATTATCAGAACCCACGCATATCAATGATTAAATAATTTGCTAAAGGGTTGGCAGGCAATTGATTATACATTTTTTTTTTAACTATATGGGTATACGAAAAAGATTTATTTGCTTTATTCCAATACCAAGCTCCTCTTTTGAAGTAGGCCGTACGTACATGGCCTTGAGAAATTTGTAATAGTGACAATGCGCTGTGTGAAGGTTGTAACTATCCAGTGAGTGTATATGTTCAATTTTGCTTTGCCCAAGGCTAAATCCAAATCCAAGTTTTCTTTCCATTCGCTTGGAAGTGGCGTCAGCAGTGACGCCATCTAATTTATCTGCACTAGCTTGTGGATGTTTGCATAACCAAAATGTATCTTCTTCAAGGACTAGAGAATAAAATTTGTAAAGTATGTTGTTGGTTCATGAATTATTATGATACCACACTACCACGTACTACATCAATGATCCATATTCAGTTTGACCCACAATCATTTCATATCTTCCCAACAAACCATCATGATTCCTCAACTTTCCTAAAGTTCCGCTTCATATATCACTTAGTCATGTGAGCTTATGATCCAACCTCTTTTTCTTCAATGCCAAACCCACAATATTGTCCTTGTGTTTGTAACAGAGATACTTTTTAAAAACAACAAGATATGCTCAAGCTACCGCAGCACTTGGCGTTCTTTGGTGATCAATTAAGTTTTGAGATTGTTACTTGAATTTGCCTTTGAGATAACCATCTAATCCAATTATAGTTTGTATCATTGTATGTTGTGTGGTAGACTAGATGGTGTGTGATTGGATTTGAAGGAGGAAGATTTTAGGATATGGGCATATGTGTCTGGGGTTTATGGAGGACTATGAATAAGCTTGTTTTTCAAGGGTTGTATGTTTTTTTTAAACAATGAGCTACTAGCTCATTACAAGCAAACATTAGGTTACCCCAATATTACAAGGTCAACCTAAATCATCACTGCGGATGATCTTTAAAAAATTAAAAACTAAAAGGTTGCAGACGAAATATTTGTCTTAACCTTACTAATGAGATCTCATCAAAACACAAATCCAGACAAGAGGAAGAGATTGCATGACGAATCTACGGAATACTGACATGTCTTCTGGCCAAGAAGTCAGCTGTTGAAAAACCCCGACACCAAACTCCCTAAAACAATGGAAAAAAAACCACCTCTAAAAAACCCGACACCAAACTTCGAATATCCTGAATAATTGAGAAAATTTCTCGGGGAACTTTCTAAATATTTTTTAAAGAATTTATAAGAATTAAATTGTCTCATTCTATAATTAGTTTTTGAATCTGCAAAGTCATATCCATTTTTAGTCCTTCTAGGAGGGCTATCGCCTCTGCCTTTAAAACCGACATTGATTGAAGAGACATTCTATCACAACCAATAATGGAACTATTATGATTCCTAAAGATAAAACTAGCATAAATAGCCGAGTTCTTCTGTTTAGAGGAATCAAAGTTAAGTTTAACCCATAAGGGGAGGTTTAATCCAAGTGCTACCGTTTTTCCTTTTAGGCTTGTTTATACTACTTTTATGAAACTTAGAGTTTGCAGATTCCCATTGAAGAAACTGTGAAAGCGCCAAATCACAAGGTAAAAGGTGAGGGATTATCCTAGAATGGTTAAAAATAATAGAATTTAGATGACTTCAAATGAGCCACCATAAAAAACAAAGAATAATTTTATTTTTATTTAGATTCATAGTCGAAATGAGGTTATCATCAAAGCTTCCTGAAGTAGCTAAATCAAAGGAACAGTGAAGGTTAGATTCCAATTTCATAATCATTTTCCTTGTAAAAGGACAATGGAAGAAGAGATGGTTTAAATTCTCATTTCCCATATCACAGAGAGAACAACAATGAGGTACACAATTATAAAAACGATTTAATCTATCAGTTGTAGGAAGACGATCAATGCATGCTTTCCAGAGAGTTCTGAAATTTAGGAGGCAATTTCATTTTCCATATCCAAGAATAACCAACTGAAGTGATATTCCTAGATTCATTAATAAGAGCTGAAGCAGATTGGACTGAAAAACTGCCATCGGAAGATGGAAGCCACACAAACCGGTCTTCAAAATTCCTAAGAGGAATCCAAATATGAGATATTAAATCTATGAGAGATGAAGGTAATAAATTACTAAGAGCGTGAAAATACCATGATTTCGAAGGAGTAACAAAAGCAGAAACTTTAATTAACGGATCAAAATTGTCAAAATAAACGACCAAGCTATCCCTTATATTAAGTAATTGAATTAGCTTTCCACTTGTCACACAAAAAATTTATTTTATTACCGTTTCCTAAAATCCATTTAACACCCTTTGAAAAACTATCCCTTATATTAAGTAAACGACCAAACTGCCAAGAAGTAGTTTTCTTTTGAAATTGAAATAAATTATCAGATCCTAAATATTTATCCTTAATAATTTTAACCCATACATTATGAGGTTTCGTTAAAATTTTCCAAAGAAGCTTCATCTGAAGGGAAATATTCATATTTTGAGCCGTCCGCAGTCCAACCCCACCATTTTCTTTTGGAGTGCACATTTTTTCCCCTACTACAAAGAGGATGATGATTAGGATTTAGGAGTGAATTTATTCCAAAAGAACGCCTTATTGATTTTATCAATGCCATCCCATAACTCTTTGGGAAGAAGAAAACTCTGCATTAAGTAACTGACCTGTCCTAGTAAATTTGACTGAATTAGAACCGACCTGCCCGCTTGAGAAATTGAATTAGCTTTCCACTAAGATAATTGAGATTTTAATTTTGCAATCGTTTCAGAGAACATTATATTCTGAACCCTACCTTTAAGAATAGGAATTCCCAAATATTTTTCCATAGTTGTAGTAACATGAAGATGTTCAAGTTTCTGCTTTATGAAGATGTTCAAGTTTGATAGAAAAATGCCAGATAAGCCAAATAATAATGGTGATGTTGTCTTTGTTGGGTCTTAGACAGATCTGGTTTCATTTCGTCCCTGCTCCGTTTTCGTTTTCGGTCCCAACTTTTTTAAAGATTATTTTTATGAGAAAAAATATATTATTTATAAATCTGTGTTATTGAATATAAAAATTAAAAAATTTCACAATCTTAGAAAAAAAAATTGGGTTTATATAAAATACATGCATTTTATGAAATATTATAAATTTATTTTAAACAAAAAATTGATTAGGACTAGAATCGATTTCCAAAATATCATGGATCGAGGATCGAGCCAATTAGCCTACCTCTATTCCACAATTTTGTTCCACTTCCGTGTTGCAATTAGCTATATAAATATTAAATTAATGTTAATTTTTTTAAAATTTATATTTATATTGTAAACAACTATATGTATATGTTTGCAAATTTGTATCTTAAAAATCTTATTATAAAATTTTTAAAATTAAGAGAATGATTTTCGTACAAAATATTACCCTTTAATTTAAAAAAATTATAATATAATTTTCAAGTTAAAAATTTGAACGCATATACATATAGTTTTTTTTAAATATAAATATAATTTAAAAAAAATAACATTAATTTAATATTTATATAGCTAATTGAAATACGGAATTGAAACACTAGTGTGGAATAGTGGATTTTTGTCCGGCCCTTGGATGGAATTTTCGTAGAATGAATTTGGAGATCATTAAGAATAAATTTTCCTTGGATGGAATTACTTCTATAGATTTCATAAGATCTTGATGATAGTCATTACGTTATTATAGTTTTATGTGACTTGCAAAATCTAAAGTCTTAAAAAAGGGTCCAAATGCAAATAATTTGTTCTCTCGGTTACGCTTCAAAAAAAGAAGGTTTCTTTTTCATGTCGTGATTCGTGTGAGCTCGTTATTCTTGTGCCTCTCAATCCCTCATGCCGCCAATATATATCTTGCTCTTACACAATTATTGCATAAACCCAATTTCTCCGTTCCTAGTTCTTCCCATTGTTGACAGGCTTAAACGTCTCTCTCTGTCTCTCTGTTTCCCTGCTCCATGCTCCCTACTATAAATTACACAATCATCCAATATCATGCTCTGGATTCATCATACGTCAAACAAACTACAATCTTCCGAAGAAATGAGCGATAAAGAAAATTGAGATTTCTTGGTAAAATTAAGGTTTGTTTCTTTTCCCTTCTTTTTTTTTATTGAATTTTTCTATCCCAATGTGGATCATTTCTCCGTACCCATTTTTTATTCTATCATCTCCACCCAAGTTGGTTTATAGGTATTTATTGATTGATTGATTCGTATAGCAAAAAAAAAAATGTCAATGATGGGTGTTTTTTTAGTCTTGAGTTTCCAAGCTCTTCACGGTTTGATCGTCAGCATTTCCATATTTTTCGTGTCCGGATGTTTGTTGTCGTCTGAGTCATTCCTTTTAAGCTTTCCTTTGGGGTCGGAAAAGATTAAAGTTGGTGTTTTTCTTCTTCTAGGGCATCTAATTGAAGCTTCTCAAAAAGGCACCTTTTAGCAGATTCTTGGTGCTAAAGAAGGCTTAAACTAGGTTCATCAGATTTAGCCCCCAGCAGGTAAATGATTCAATATACCATAAAAGCTTGGAACTTTCTTAGATTTTGTTCATATTACACTTATGCAAGTTGGATTTCTGTTCCTGTTTAACCAACTTACAATTGAACCTTCTTTCTTTTCCTCCTTTTTTTTTTGGGTTCAAAAGCTGGGTTCAAATCTTTGACAGCTGCTGACCCTTGAGCTGAATCTTTGACATGGAACACTTGAAAATGGCTTCTGTTTCATTTCAGTAACCTCTGTTTCACTTTCATTGTTGTTTTTTGCAGCTAATCTAGAGGAGTTCAGACCAACAAAAAAAAATGGAGGATTTCTGGACTATGTTTTGTGGTGATTACAATTGTTCTGACACCAGTAAAGAGCCCTGCAATACTAGTCTTGTGTTCCTAACTCACCCAACTTCATGTATCAACCATGCTTTAACAATCTGCTTTGATTTGATCCTTCTGGCCATGCTCTTGTTCACCATGTTTCAAACCACATTTCTCCAAAAAAGCTCTCTTCCATCTCGCTACAAGCGCTTTTCACGCTTGCAAATAACTTCAGCAGCCTTCAATGGCTGCCTTAGCCTGGTTTACTTCTGCCTAGGAATTTGGATTTTGGAGAAAAAGCTCAAAAACTCCGAATCTCTCTTGCCTTTGCATTGGTGGATCCTAGTTTTCCTTCAGGGATTCACTTGGTTATCTGTAGGACTTACTGTGAGCCTTAAGGGAAGGCGTCTTCGGAAAGCCTCCCTTCGGTTATTATCCATTTTTGCCTTCTTAACATCAGGGATAATTGCTCTTTTATCTCTGTTGGCTTCCATTATTAACAAGGAAGCTTCATTAAAAGTTGGGTTGGATGTGGTATCCTTCATTGGAGCAAGCCTCTTGTTGCTGTGTACTTACAAGGGATACAAGGAGGAAGAAATTGATGAAGAAGAGAGTTCTCTTTACACTCCCTTGAATGGTAAGTCTAATGGAATTGCCAAATCAGATTCTCCTGATCATGCCACTTCACAGTTTGCTAAAGCTGGCTTTTTTAGTATAATGTCATTTTGGTGGCTGAATTCTTTGATGAAATATGGAAGACAAAAGCCTCTTGATCAAAATGACATTCCAAAACTAAGGGAATCAGATACAGCAGAAGCCTGTTTCTTGCACTTCACAGAACAACTAAACAAGCAGAAACAAGCTGATCCTTCATCAAGACCATCCATCTTAAGAACCCTCATCCTTTGCCACTGGAAAGAGATTCTGATTTCTGGCTTCTTTGCACTTCTTAAGGTCTTAACCCTCTCAGCTGGTCCTCTTCTTCTTAATGCCTTCATCAAAGTTGCTGAAGGCAAAGGAAGCTTCAAAAATGAAGGCTATCTCTTGGCCATTACCCTCTTCTTTTCAAAGACATTGGAGTCTTTGTCTCAGAGGCAATGGTACTTTAGAACTAGACTAATCGGTCTTAAGGTGAGATCCTTACTTACAGCTGCCATATATCGAAAACAACTAAGACTCTCCAATGCTTCTAAAATGAAGCATTCTGGTGGTGAGATAATGAACTATGTCACAGTTGATGCCTACAGGATAGGAGAGTTCCCTTTTTGGTTTCATCAAACATGGATAACAAGCCTTCAACTTTGCTTAGCTCTTTTCATCCTTTTCCATGCTGTGGGGCTTGCTACAATCGCTTCCTTGGTAGTTATAATCGTAACCGTACTTTGTAACACCCCGCTTGCTAAACTCCAACACAAGTTCCAAACAAAGCTTATGGTGAGCCAGGATGCAAGGCTTAAGGCAAGTTCTGAGGCTCTTATGAATATGAAGGTGTTAAAGTTATATGCATGGGAGAATCATTTTAAAGAATCCATTGAAGGGTTAAGAAAAGAGGAGTCTAAATGGCTATCTGCAGTGCAACTAAGAAGGGCTTATAATGGAATCCTCTTTTGGTCCTCTCCTGTGTTGGTTTCAGCTGGTACTTTTGGGGCTTGTTACTATCTCAACATTCCTTTGAATGCAAGCAACGTGTTTACATTTGTTGCAACACTGCGCTTAGTTCAGGATCCTATTAGGTCTATTCCTGATGTTATAGGCACAGTGATTCAGGCAAAGGTTGCGTTTACTAGGATTGTGACGTTTCTTGAGGCACCCGAGATTCAGAATCAAAGTGTCAGGAAAAGGTGCAGAGTTACTAGTAATGCTGATTGTGATATTATGATGAAATCAGCATATCTTTCATGGGATGAGACAGTCTCGAAACCTACATTAAGAGAAATCAATTTGGAGGTTAGGCCAGGTGAAAAAATTGCTATATGTGGAGAAGTTGGCTCTGGGAAGTCCACCCTTTTGGCAGCTGTTCTTGGTGAAGTGCCCTGTATTCAAGGATCTGTAAGCTCTATCCCTCATAATTTCTAAATATTCTGATTCTTTAGTACTTTTAACTTAGATTTTAAATGCTTGCCCAAGCAGATTTTTTACTTGATTTTGGCATTTACAATAGGTACTTAGCATAAAGAACTTGTGCGTTATAATTCAGAATGCATTATTTGATTTAACATGTATTTAGTTTTATGACCCAAAGTACATAAGATCGATGCATATAAAGCATGCATTATTATTTTGGGCTTACCAAACAACACTCAAATTTTGGCTTACAAAACATGCCATAATGCACGTATTGTGCATCCAATCAGGGACATAGATATTTTTTCCCCTTTCTTCTGCAGGTGGAAGTTTTTGGAAAAATTGCTTATGTTTCTCAGACAGCATGGATTCAATCTGGGACAATACGCGAAAATATTCTTTTTGGTTCTTCTATGGATGAGCATAGGTACCAAGAAACACTTGAAAAGTGTTCCTTGATGAAGGATTTTGAGCTGCTTCCTTATGGTGATATGACTGAAATAGGGGAAAGAGGAGTTAATCTGAGTGGTGGACAGAAGCAGAGGATTCAACTTGCTCGTGCGCTCTATCAGAACGCTGATATTTATCTTTTAGACGATCCATTCAGTGCTGTTGATGCTCACACTGCATCAAGTCTTTTTAATGTAATTGTTTTCAGCTCATTTTGGCTACCATCCTTTCAATATATAATTATTCTTACTAACATTACTAATTGTGCAGGATTATGTTATGGATGCTCTTTCTGGCAAGACAGTCTTGCTTGTAACACACCAAGTTGATTTCCTCCCAGCATTTGATTACGTTCTGGTTAGTCTACTTTCAAAATTTTCAGTTGCATTCATAGAAATGGTCTAATCAGAGTGCATTTGAGTTGCCTGGGACAATGCATTATGTATTAAGATATTATGCAATTTAATGCAATATAGTCACTTAGCTACCTTCAGTTTTTCAATTTTAATGCAATATAGTCACTTAGCTACCTTCAGTTTTTCAATTTTACTTGTTCTTGATCTGCAGCTTATGTCAGATGGAGAAATCCTCAAATCAGGCAATTACCACGAGCTATTATCCTCATGTGCCGAATTTGTAGATCTAGTTAATGCCCACAAAGAGACAGCTGGTGGTGCTGAAAGACTAGCTGAGGTTTCTAGGCCTGATCAAAGACGAAATGATCCTACAGAGAAGGAGATCAAACGAACAAGCGTTGATAGAGAAAGCAAGGCATCTTCAGGAGACCAGCTAATCAAACAAGAAGAAAGAGAAGTTGGAGACACAGGATTGAAGCCATACATTCAATACATGAAACAGAACAAAGGCTACTTGTACTTCTCCATTGCTGTCCTTGCCAATCTCTCCTTTATTATAGGGCAAATAGCACAGAATGCCTGGATGGCTGCTAATGTTGATAATCCTAATGTCAGCATGTTGAAACTCATTGGAGTTTACTTAATCATTGGAATTACCTCACTAGGATTTTTACTTGTCCGGTCTCTTTCTACCGTCACACTTGGGTTGCAATCATCAAGATCTTTGTTTTCACAGCTTTTGACCTCGCTCTTTCGTGCTCCGATGTCTTTCTATGATTCCACACCTCTTGGAAGGATACTAAGCAGGGTAAGCATATTTTTCTTTTTAATCTTCTGGGGGTTTCAACAACTAAAATGCGCTAAAGAACAACTTTATGCAGGTTTCTTCGGATTTGAGCATTGTTGATCTTGATATTCCATTTAGCCTAATGTTTACTGTTGCGGCTACTACCAGTGCTTATGCCAATCTTTGTGTGCTGGCTGTTGTTACTTGGCAAGTCTTGTTTGTATCAATACCTGTGGTTTATTTGGCAATTCGTCTCCAGGTAACTAATTTCAGTGCTTTGCTCTGCATCTCACAATCTAGAGTCACAAATCTGATCTAATCATAATCCTTTGGTCATCAGAGATACTACTTTTCAACCGCCAGAGTCTTGATGAGGATAAACGGCACCACCAAATCCTTTGTAGCAAATCATCTCGCTGAATCAGTAGCTGGAGCCATGACAATCAGGGCTTTTGAGGAGGAAGACCGTTTCTTCTCCAAGAATCTTGACTTCATTGATACAAATGCCACTCCATTTTTCCACAGCTTTGCAGCTAGTGAATGGTTGATCCAACGGCTTGAGACGCTTAGTGCCACTGTTCTATGTTCTGCAGCTCTCTGCATGGTTCTTCTCCCTCCTGGAACCTTTAGCCCAGGTGAGGACTCAGCCAAAACAATGTAAATCTTCATACAAATACAGACTTTTTTTTAATTATTAATTAACATCTATCATTTATAATGTAGGATTTATTGGTATGGCATTGTCATATGGTCTTTCATTGAACATGTCTCTGGTGAATTCAATTCAAAATCAATGCATGTTAGCAAACTATATCATATCCGTAGAAAGGCTCAATCAATACACTGACGTACCAAGTGAGGCCCCTGAAGTCATAGATGAGAACCGCCCACCACAAAATTGGCCCGCAGTAGGAAAAGTAGAGATCCAAGACTTGCAGGTCAGTCAGAGTCTAAGGGTTTGTCTGGATATCATGCAGTATAAAGAACTTGCGCATTATCGTGCATTAAAATTCAGAATGCATTATCTGATTTAAGATGCATTAAGTTTTAAGATGCAAAATACATGATATCAATATATTATAAAGTATCATATTTTTTGGATTACCAAACAACAGTAATGTAAAATCCACTAATCATACTATACTTTGTGATATCATTGCTAACACACATTGTTATCTAAACCAGATAAGATATAGACCGGATTCTCCTCTGGTGCTTAAAGGAATGACATGTACATTCCAAGGAGGACACAAGATTGGTATTGTTGGTAGGACGGGAAGTGGGAAGACAACGCTCATCGGAGCTTTGTTTCGGTTGGTGGAGCCCGTGGGAGGGAAGATCATTGTAGATGGAGTTGACATAGGTTCAATAGGACTACATGATCTTCGGTCACATTTTGGGATCATCCCTCAAGACCCAACTCTCTTTAATGGCACCGTGAGGTTCAATTTGGATCCCTTGTCAAAACATACCGATGAACAACTTTGGGAGGTACTAGGCAAGTGCCAACTCAGAGAGGCTGTTCAAGAGAAGGAAAAAGGCCTCGACTCATTAGGTACAAACACCAGCCTTCTCAATTCATGTTTTTTTTTGTTTGTTCATGATTCTGATTTGGTACCCTTCTTCTAGTTGTGGAGGATGGATCAAATTGGAGCATGGGTCAACGACAACTCTTCTGCTTGGGGCGTGCTTTGTTGAGGAGGAGCAAAGTGTTGGTGCTTGACGAGGCGACAGCATCAATCGACAATGCAACGGATACGATTCTGCAGAAAACTATAAGGTCAGAGTTCGCTGATTGCACGGTCATCACTGTGGCTCATAGGATACCGACGGTGATGGATTGCACAATGGTTCTTGCCATCAGTGACGGTATGTGAGCTTAACAAATGAATTTGACCAATGTGATTACAATTGAGCTTTTTGTTACTGAAAGCGTGATTATATTGTATAGGGAAATTGGTAGAGTATGATGAACCCATGAAGCTGATGCAGAAAGAAGGGTCTCTTTTTGGAGAACTTGTTAAGGAATACTGGTCACACATTCACTCAGCAGAGTTGCACTAAAAGGGCGATAACTCGATCCATCTGACGAGTTATATGCAAGCGCCAATACAAGAAATGCGGTGGCATTTGACCGGTAAGAGTAAAATGGTGGCGGACTTTGCATTTGATTGCGCAAATAGCTAAGTAAGGTCAAGACCAAGTGGCGACCAATGCAAGAAATAGAAGGATTCTTGATCAAGGATGATGTGTTCTTTTACCAAAAAAAAAAAAAAAAAGGATGATGTGTTCCACTAAAATGTAATTATATGGTATTTATTCTTCCTCTCATTGTAATCGGACGCTTAATGTATTTGGTTAGGTGTAATTTGTTGTTGTTGATGTGACTTGAAAGGAGTTTTTGAGTGTCACTTAATATCTCTGTTCATAAATATTGACATTCTACTATTTTGTACTTTTTTTAGAAGATTAACAGATATATTATTATTATAATGAAAACAATACTAACAGTCTATTAATAATTGTAAGTGTTAAGACTGTAAAATCCCCGTTAGGGTTGCCTTGTATTCATTCACAATATATATAGAATACAGAGTCTTGTATGGGAAGTTAGGTCAACAACATTATTTACATAAATATAATATAAGCTATCACACCCCCGCAGTCGAAACGGGAGGAGTTCTAACTGTGAGACTGTCTCTAAAATCTAGGAAAAGTGAACGAGGCAAACCCTTTGTAAAAATGTCAGCATACTGATAAGCAGACGAAACATGGAGGACTTTGACATGACCAATAGCAACTTTGTCTCGAACGAAATGTATATCCAGCTCAATATGCTTGGTACGCTGATGTTGTACCAGATTAGTAGCAAGGTAAGTAGCTGAATATTGTTCGTGTAAACAAGACTGGCGCGAGTTAACGGACAATGCAGTTCGAGTAACATATTGTGTAACCAGGAACACTCAGCAACAACATTAGCAAAACCTCTGTATTCGGCCTCTGCGCTGGAACGAGAAATAACAGATTGCCGTTTAGCTGACCAGGAAATAAGTGTGTCATTGAGAAAAACACAGTAGCCAAACGTAGACCAACGAGTATCAGGACAACCAGCCCAATCAGCATCAGTATAAGCGACAAGAGCCGACCGATCAACATGCAAAATAGTAATATCGAAATCAGGAGTGTCATGAATATATCTAATTATGTGTTTCAACGCAGCCAAGTGTCGTTCCCGAGGATCATGCATAAACAGACAGATTTGTTGAAAAGCATAGGTGATGTCTGGTGTGGTGAAAGTGAGGTACTGAAGAGCACCATCAAGACTCATATAGAGCGTTGGATCAGAAATCGGAGGACCAGCATTGGCACCTAATTTGGAGCCAGAATCAATAGGTGTGACAGCAGGGTTACATGAAGACATATGAGCTCGATCAACAGTCTCCCGAGCGTACTTGCCCTGTGATAAAAACATATCACGGCCCGAGGGCCGAGCAGAGATGCCAAGAAAATAAGACAATGTACCTAAGTCGGACATAGCAAATTCCCGGTTCAGCAGAGCAATAATGTCACGCTGAAGACGATCAGACGAAGTAGTAAGTAAAATGTCATCAACATATAATAGCAAGTAGGCAGTGTCAGGACCTCGATGAAAAATGAATAAAGAAGAATCACTCTTGCCGCTAGTGAATCCAAGGCGCAGTAAGTAAGAAGCGAACCTTTGGTACCAGGCCCATGGAGCATGTTTCAGGCCATACAAGGATTTTTTCAGACGACAGACATGTTTGGGCCGAGTGGTGTCTACAAAACCAGGGGGCCGGAACATGTAGATTGTCTCCTTGAGATGACCATGAAGAAACACATTCTTGAAATCAAGCTGATGAACTGGCCAAGACCGAGAAACTGCCAAATGCAACACAATCCTAATAGTAGCCGACTTAACAACCGGGCTAAAAGTTTCATCATAGTCAACACCAATCTCCTAAGACCGACCATTAGTAACCAATCGAGCCATGTAGCGCTCTAGAGACCCATCCGACCGAAATTTGTGACGAAACAGCCACATACATCTCACGACATTAGCCTTAGAAGGACGAGGCACCAATTCCCATGTTTCCATTACTAATAAGGGCACGATATTCACCATCCATGGCAGCAGACCAGTTTGGGTGAAGGAGGGCTGTTTTATGAGAGGTAGGTAACAGGGAAATAAACGGTGTTGATTTTGTGGTGATAGTATTGAGGTCAAGGATGGTCCTTAGTTTTGTGATCCCGGCTTTGCCCCGGGTGGTCATAGAGTGGGTATTAGTGGGAGGAGGTGGGGAAGGCAAGGATGGTGAAGGGCTAGGGCTCGAAAAAGGGTCGTTGGAGCTGGACTGCGACCGCGGTAGGCGATGGTGTGGCAAAACGAGAATTCGGTAGAGGCGGGGTATAAGAATTCGATGCACTAGAAACCGACGGGTCGATAGGTGGGAAAAGAAAAAGGGGGAGATTTCGAGTCAGAGGATTGCTCTACAGGTTTGGAGCGAGAAGCAAAGGGGAAGACAGACTCGTCAAAAGTGACATGACAGGATAAGATTACTCGGTTATTTGACATATCAAGGCAAATGTAGCCTTTGTGATTGTCCGGGTAGCCTAAGAAGACACAGGGAGCAGACCGTGGTTGAAGTTTATGAGAGGGTTGAGGGGATAAGTTGGGAAAACAAAGACAACCGAAGACCCGAAGATGACTAAACAGAGGTGTATAATTGTATAGTATATGTGTCGGGCTTCTTTTTCCCAAGTTGGGGGAGGGCAAAATATTATTAAGTAAATAAGATGCCGTTTTGACAGCATAATGCCAGAGAGTATTTGGAACAATGGAGTGTACAAGTAGAGTGGGGACCATATTGTTGATGGTTCGAATTATGCGTTCGGCTTTGCCATTTTGGGATGAAGTGTAAGGGCACGAAAAGCGAAACGCAATACCGTGGGTTTGAAGGAACTTGTGAAACTCATGATTATCAAACTCTTTTCCATTGTCACATTGGAGTGTTTTAGTTTGACAACTAAATTGAGTCCTAACAAAGTGATAGAACTTAACAAAATGATAAAAGACTTGGGATTTGTAATTAAGCGGAAACACCCACAGAAAATGAGAAAAATCATCAAGAAACACAAGATAGTATTTATGATACGTTTCCAAGTCAGCAGAAGATCCTATTAGTTAGTATTATAATTAAATTGCTTTATTTCCCATACTAGTTAGTTCCTCTCTAGTTTCCAGTATTAGTTAGTTTTTTCCATTACGTTATCCTTGTTCCCACTTTCTCCAGTAGTGCTCCACTACTTAATTTCCATCATTTCTCTTTTAATTATTTAGTTAGTTATTTCCCTTTTTCTACTATAAAAAGAGGAACAGTTCAGCATTGTAATCATCAGATGAATTTTGAATGAGATTCTTACCCTATAACACCTGAGGATTCCTCAAATTCTGTTTTCCGAGTGGTGAGATTCTTACCCTATAACACCCCTATTTTGTAACACTGGGTATTACCGCCAGTGACCTCGGACTTTACCGTCCAAAGTCACCCAAGACTTTAAATAATTTAATGAGACATAATTAAAGGAGAAATGATTAAAAGAGGAATTCTATTTATTTATAAGAACATTCGTCCATTACATTGATAGTTGTTTTACAAAAGACATAGCAGCGGAAAATAAAGCCCATATGAACAGGGTTGAAAAGACGTACTGAAAATACAAGTATGTTTTCCCAAGACAACTCATATGATGATGATTTGCTTGGTTTAAAATGGAAGAGTTGGTGCACTATCTTCTAAATGCTTTGCTCTTTGAAAATTCCTTCCTTTCTTCAACGTCGTCTTGTCTTGACCTTCTCTACTTGCATAACTCTTCTCTACACTTCTAGACTTTGTCTTTAAAACTTTGATGTGAATTTCCTAGAGTCTGGCATTTGTCGCAGAGGACGAGAAATACCAAGCAAAAATGCAAAAATAGTGGAATTAGTTTAAGGAGACTAAGGAAGTGAGAATGGGAATTCTCAAGGGTAGTATGGTAATTTATGTTATTCGAGAGAGATTATCGGGATGTGTTTGAGATGTAGAAACTTTATGTGGAGCTTTAAGGATGGAAATGAGTAAATCTCGAGATGAGATAACTCTTAAACCGAAAGGAAGAACTACGAGATTGTAGAACTTCTTGGAATAAGAAGTATGTTGGGAACATTATTAATTCATACAAGTTTATGAAAACCTCTCGCGCCCTTGTCGGACCTCAACCAACCTCATCTTATTCGGTGCTCCAGATCGGGGAGGTGGCCCGAAGGCGCTTAAGTACCAGACCCACCTTGACAAGCTCGAATAAGCATTCAGATTAGAAAGACGATCGTTTCAAGAACCGAGAGCCGGGTGGTCTTCCAAGTTGTACTATTCCGACCCGGTTTTAGTTTCTTTTAAATGTGCTTTAGCACTTATCTTATATCGCGATAAAACTTTCACTTACGTTAATGATTTTTAAGAGTGTGGGGGGCCATGAAAGGGCACGGGTCCACTTAATGGAACGAAGTTCCGGCACTTAGCTAGGGTGCACTTGTCCCTCCTCCAAACAGGAGCAGACATAGATCATGATCCTTAAAGTCGCGGAAATTAGGCATGGTGTCTTGCGACTTAGTAGGTTATATAGAGGTGTCGGGTTAATCCCGCACCCCTTACTATTTAATCCATACCGATCTCGAAAAGAGATCTTAAACAAGCAAGGTCACACAAACAAGACTAGCATAATAGTCCTATCGAACATTAATAATCGTAATAACGATAACAAGCGAGTCATTATTTCTAACAATCGATAATCCTAGATTGATTTATTATTAGCAAACAAGTTGTTCCCAACATCGAGAAATTTCACGGAAACGAAATATCGAGGCTACAAGGAGAAATTTCACTTGCCTTGATTTGCGTACGGTTCCTTTTCGAACGATTCGGAAATAGACGACCTAGACGGATTCGAACCTTCGACCTAACGACACGAGAGATAACGAGCAAATTTCTATTAAAATTCTTATCTCTACGAAGTTATTATTTTCTCTTATTTTTCCTTTTTACAAGAGAAATTATGAAAACTAAATTATTTAAATAATAATTAAGGTGGAGGTTTTATATAATAATAATCCTTGATTATTATTTTAAATTGTACTATTCTAAAAATAGTTATATTTTTATAAAGTCTCATGCAAGGTTTGAAATAATCCAAGAGTTCTCTTTTTAAACTTACTAAAAATACTTACATACTTTGGTTAAATCAATATCGTTCCCCATGCTTTTTATTTAGTCCAAAGTTGTTAATAATATTATTTTCAAAAGTATTAATCAAGTTTTAAATTTGACATGCAAGGTGGAAAAGTTCATTAAAGGTCATTTTACACATTGCATGCAAATACTTTAAAAACATTATTTCTATGTTTCTTTATTAAGACAGATTATTAAAACATTTTCCAAAATTATTATTAAAGACTTTAAATTGGGATGCAAGGGTGAAAAAGATTATGTAAAGTCTTTTTAATCCTCCAACAATTATATGTCTAGATTATTTAAGTCCATTATTATTCTTATTAAAATACTTTATTCAAAATATCTCACAAATATTATTTCAAAGCTTATAACGGTATTAAAAGACATGCAAGTTTATTTTCCTTTTTAATAGAATCTTATTTTAATAAATCTCCTTATCTTACATTATTTCTTTTATAATAAAGGGAAATATGCCTAAGTTAATACTTTTCCACTATTTAAACCAAAAATGCTTAAAGTATTATTCTTATGAATATTACAATTCTAGGAATCCCCATATGATTTATTAAACGTATATTTCTCCTACATGGGCATGTAAATTAATTCAATTACATTAATTCCTCTTTAATACCCACATGCAATATTTATTCAATTTAATTAAATAAGTATTATATAAATGTGAAAACTATTCTTTACAAAGATATTAATTAAAAATATGTGTCGGGAAATTATATATACCGAGCGATAAAGGGACGGGAATGGCACGTAAAACGAGACAGGCAGATCTTTGGCTTCTCCTTCCCTTTTTCCTTTAATTAAATTTTGATGGGTTTATTTTAGACATATGGGCCTAAAATTCATCCCCACAGTAGCCCAAAATAACCCACAAGAACAAGCCCACTACTTCCTTATTTCTTCCTTTCTACGTACAAACCAGAGAGAGAACTTCAGGACAGGAACGACGGACGACACCAGGCCGAGGGGGCGGCTCAGCGACGGAATCCGGAGCCCTCCTGGGCGGACGGGCGGCGCGCGCATGGGGTGGCGGTCCGGCAAGGGGTTGGTGGTGGTCCGGCGTCCCAACAAGCAAGGAAAGGGGTTTTGCGAATTTTTTATATAAAAAATCATATTTGAAGAAAGTGCAAATCTTGGGGTTTTTTTTCTTGAATTGAGAACGAAAATTGGATTGAGAATGAGAGGAATTGATTGTGCATTTTTGCTCATTGCTCCAACCCCTTTTTATAGAGGCGGAGGAAGCTTGAAGAACCTTCTTCAGTTGTGAAGTGGAGGTCTCTTGTGGATTGCTTGCCTAAGTAGAGAATTTTTAATTGGTGGAAGTGGATGGTGGAAAGAGCAAGCTTGAATGGCCAAAATTGGAGGTTGAACACATGCATTGAGCAAGCGTCAAATCAATCAGAAAATTGATTTGATCAATTGGGGAAGAAGAAGAAATAAAGAGGTAAAAGGATTTAAAATCCTTAATGGGTAGACAAGTTACTATAGCCTAGCGGAAATGAGTGTGTGTTAATTTGTGCAAGGTGTAAGAGGTCTTGGGTTCGAGTCTCACCTTTTGCATTTTTTTATCCTTTCCCCTTATCTTTATTTGTATTATAAATTTAATTGAATTAAATTTCGAAATTTTATTTAATCTTAATTAATTAAATTTTATTTTTCATCTTAATAATCCTTTATAACATTTTTTATAATTCATCAAGAAAATTATAAAAATATTTAACTCTCTATTTAAGAGAAAAATATTTAAATACATACCCATTTGCTTAATATATTTAATTAAATTCTTAATTGCCATTGTAGTAAATTTTTATAACCTTTTGTAATATAATATGAAATTATAAAGATTATTAAATTCTCCATTTTAGAGAAAAAATTATTTGAATAAATACCCGTTTTATTATATTTAGAACTAGGCAATACAAACATAAACATAGAAACGGAAATATTAAAAGATCCAATTTGCATAAAAGAAAGGCATTTTGGTTAGTTAGCCTTGTAATGTTTATTTCACATTTGCTTGTATAAAACAATAATATCATAATATGTAGGCATCATATAATTAAACATGAATAAAAAAACCTTATAAATTAAATATTCGAGATTAATTTCTCTTTTATTGTCATCAACAATTAAAGAAACACTTTATAAAACTTGATAATGATAATTTGTATTTTGCTTTCATTTAGAAATAAAATTTTATGCCCAGTTATGATATAAAATTGAATATATGTAAATATGTTACAACAAACAAAGAAGAAAATTTTATATTGCTCAAGAATTTATAACTTTTCTATAATTTTCTTGGACATGCTCTTAAACATTAGAGTTGTCCTAATCTATATTCATACCTTCATACGGAGATAACATACACTTGCATCCATGTATTTTTGTGTGTACATCCACATATTCACCTCTTCTCCACTACCAACTTGGCTTGTTGTAAATTCTTTTTAAACTTTCCTCTAATCTACAACTTTTTTTCACTTGTTGTGAGCATGTAGAGGGATAAGAGATATTGCATATGCATATTTAGGCGTGTATAACGCCCCTTGAGGGCACGTAGAGTGTTACCTTTCCATCTACCAAAAAAAATTTAGTTGTCAATATGAAGAGGATGAAGTGATTTTTTATTTTGGAAAAGTTGGAGATTTAGAAATGTAAAAGGTTGTTTAAGAATGTGAAAAGTTGGATGACTTAATTTGTATGTTACAATTGTGCTTTTAATAGGAATATTTATTTTGACCATATTTATTTTCTTCTTATCTTTTGATAAGTTTATAATAATAAATTTTTATTAATTCTATGGGCATTGATGGCTAAATAATTCTCTATATATTATAAGATATATAAATGGATTAGATTAAATTTAGAAATAAATATTTAGGTCATTTAAATGAGCATTAATTGGCCAATTTTTTTCTATTTTATAGTATATATAGATAGATTTATCGGATATTACATACCCTCACTTATCCATTGATAGATTCTATCAATTTGGTATCAGAGCAACCGATCCATCATCATGGTGAATACAAGAAACTCACCCAATCTTCCACCTCCGTCACCGCCAAACCCACCACCACCACCAAACCCACCACCATCAAACCAGCCACCACCCACAAATCTCAATTTCGATATGTTAGCTAACCTTGCTGCTGCTATTCAGACCATCTCTGCTGATGTGGCAGCCCTGAAAACCCAATCAAATAAAGTTCAGGCCTCCACTAATGGAAGCCCAGGAGGATCTCGCAGTGCACCCCGGGACCCCCGAGCAGTTCCTCATGAGCGTGGCCTTCCGAACTGGTGGGATGACCAAGACTATGAAGAAGATGGCCATCGTGGGTTCCAAGCCAACCGGCGTCCGCGGGTGAAAATCAATTTTCCTAAATTTGAAGGAGGAGATCCAAGGGGCTAGGTTCTAAATGATGAAAAATATTTTTGGTATTTTCATATTCCCGTCGAACTCAAAGTTGAGGTCGCTTCCATGCATCTCGAAGGGGATGCACTCGACCTATTCGCTTGGATCAATGGTGAAGATCAGATTGTTTACTGGGAGACCCTTGTGAAAGCGTTCTAGGAACATTACGGATCCCCGGAGTTTCAGAACCCCGATGAGTACTTGGGTTCCGTCAAGCAAACCGGTTCAATAGCAGAATATCGACAAGAGTTTGCCCGACGCGCCGCCCGAGTGCATGACTGGCCTGAGCATTGCCGCCTGGGTATTTTTCTCGCAGGCCTGAAGGAAGAATTGAAGTCAGAAGTGCGTATCCACAAACCTAGGTCTGTGTTTAAAGCTATGAGTTTAGCCCTTGAATTTGAGGCTAAAACGGGCCAAACAAAAAGCCCAAAGTTATCATTTAACCCCACAAATAGGCCCAATCCTTCCCATTCTTCTTTTCCTATGCCTCCTTCTCTTTCTTTGCCTCCACCAAATCAGAACAATCCAACAGAAGTAGTAGAACATCAAAATCAAATCCAACGAGGGTTTCCATCAATCTCTAACTCATGGGAAGTCAAACGTCAAATCTGACGCGACAAAGGGCTATGTTCTCGTCGTGGAGAAAAGTTTGGTCCAGGTCACCTCTACAAGGGACCCACTTTCTCTTTGCATGGGATTACAGAGGACGGAGAGGCGGTCATTGATCAAGTAGGCAATGAGCCAAAATCCGGTGGAGACTGCGGAAATCAGCAAGGCATGGCAGAGATTTCTTTCCATGCAATCCTTAGAAAGACTTCAGGAACCACCATGAAGATTCAAGGAATGCTTAAACATAGGCAAGTTTTGATTTTAATTGATAGTGGTTCAATTGATAATTTTATTGCTTATCACCTAGCTGAAGAGTTGAAGCTTCCTGTCAAGACCATTCCTTCTTTTGGCGTGCAAATTAGAAACGAAGACCTCGTTCACTACAACGGAGTTTGTAAGAATGTAGCCATTCAGTTTCCTGGTTTGGAGATCATACAAGAGTACTATACTTTTCCAATGGCAGGTGCAGACTTGGTTCTTGGAATTAAATGGTTTGCCTCTCTCAACACAGTGCAAGTTAATTGGAACAAGACGACAATGAAGTTCTTCCTGAATGGCAAGAAATGCAAACTGCAAGGCATTGCTCCCCGGTTGGTGACAAAGGCCATACTTTAGTCATGTGCTAAGATCCTAGCAGAAGAGGAGAATTGCATTCTCACAGTTGACCCAAATCCTATTTTTCACCTTGAGGACGAGGTGAATTTCTAAGGGGGAGTATTGATACATTTCCAAGTCAGCAGAAGATCCTATTAGTTAGTATTATAATTAAATTTCTTTATTTCCCATACTAGTTAGTTCCTCTCTAGTTTCCAGTATTAGTTAGTTTTTTCCATTATGTTATCCTTGTTCCCACTTTCTCCAGTAGTGCTCCACTACTTAATTTCCAGCATTTCTCTTTTAATTATTTAGTTAGTTATTTTCCTTTTTCTACTATAAAAAGAGGAACAGTTCAGCATTGTAATCATCAGATGAATTTTGAATGAAATACAAACCCTGAGGATTCCTCAAATTCTGTTTTCGGAGTGGTGAGATTCTTACCCTCACTTATCCATTGATAAATTCTATCAATTTATGCCCAACAGAAGTAACAACAAGTGAGGTCCAAAGATCACTGTGAATAATATGAAAAGGAGCAACTGTAATAGATTTAGAATGCTGAAAAGCCAAACGAGAATGTTTTCCTAATTGACAAGAATGACAAAGAGTGCTTTCAAACACTTTATTACAATTTGACAAAGATGAGTTTATAAGTAAATTGAAGACAAGGGTGCCTGGAAGACTGCAACGAGCATGCTAAACAGGTGCCGACACAACAGGAAAAGCAACATGGCCAGCTAGCCGAGAGGTGGAAAAGGGTAGACACGTGACAAGGTATAGCTCGTTGGTACTAGTGCTTCTCATTCGATTGGTTCTCGTTTGAAGATCATTCACAGAAAAACCGTTTGGGTCAAATTCCACAGAAACATTATTATCAATAGTGAATTACGAACAGAGATCAGATTTTTAATTAACTGTGGTGCAAAAAGGAAAATTTAAGGTGTAGAGGGCGGCATGGGGTAGGTATAAGGGCTGATCCTTGACCCAAAGTAGGTATCTACTTGCTATTGCCAACAGTAATCAAATTTAAGGAACCCGAATTAGTAAGAGAAGAGAGATTACCTGGGTTGTTGGACATATTAGACGTCGCCCCGGTGTCCATGTACCAATTGTTGTCTAGCGGGTACATTGTCATCGTGTTGAAGGCTTGATTGAAGTCATGTGTAGGTTGGAAGCCAAACGAGGGGTCAACAAACAATGCATTGGACTGCTGGTTTGAATTGCGTGGACCAGGTCCGAGGATGCCAACAACGGGAAGAGACGGATAGGGGCACGGTGCCGGTTGCCAACTGAAGTTTCTAGGCCACGGAGTTTGCTGCTGATTGGACCCGAGCATTGGCATCCAACTGAAAGGAGTGCGCTGGAACGTTACAAGCTGAATCACAAGTTGGCGCTCAGAAACTTTGGCATCCACATTGGCCATTTGATCGGAAAGATCTTTGAGATGCTGGCAAAACGTCGAGACCGACGAGAAAGACTCAAAACGGCAACGAGCGAACTTGTTTTGAAGATAAACGGCCCGAGTCGCTTTGTTGTCTTGAAAGATTGACTGAATCCAAGTCCAGGCCTGAAGAGCAGTTGACCCGGTTTCAAGGATCATAAGAAGGAGATCTTGAGAGATCGTGGGATAGATCAATTGAAGTAAAACAACATTAAGTTGATCCCACAACGTGTCATCAACATCAGCAAGGCGCGGGATCGCAAGATCAATGTGATTGAGGACCCAATGAGCACGTGCATCGACCTTGAAAAGTTCTGCCCACGAATTATACTTGGTGTTGGAGACGTCAAGAGTGAGCGGAATCAAATTCTTGATGTTGGAAACGGCCAAGGCCGAGTGAAAGAGTTGCTTAGAGGAGCCCGATGAGGAGCCAGACGCGTCAGAGGAGATAATAATGGTTGGTGGCGGGTCCTTTGCCAACAGAGTCTTAGGGTTTTCCTCGTTGTCAGGCATGACGAGAAAATTGGGCGGAAGAGAATTGGGCAGATGGTGCTGAGGGGGTCAGCGACAGGGTGGGCAGTGGCGTCGTTCAAGACGACGACGGTAGGACAGGGGGAGGAGGACGCGACGACGATGAGGGGTGTCGGCGGCGCGAGGATCGAGAGAAGGTAGGGTTAAGGTTTCAGGCTTGATACCATGTTAGACTGTAAAATATCCCTTAAGGTTGCCTTGTATTCATTCACAATATATATAGAGTACAGAGTCTTATATGGAAAGTTAGGTCAACAATATTATTTACATAAATATAATATACACTATCAGTAAGGATGATTTATTTCATAAAGTAAAGGCTAAATTAGCTATATTCAAGGTAATTCATATGAGAACTTGAAAAACGGTGTCGACGAACTCATTTTTGATATTAGAAGATGTGTTTGTGAGCTAAATCTAACATAGGATTGGAAAGTTGGTCTTTTGACACGTGACGTACATGGCTACCAGGCCCGGCCCAGAGGGTGGGGCAGGGTGGGCGCAAGCCCAGGGCCCATAATTTTTAGGGGCCCAAATTTTTTAAAATGTAGTATATATAAAAGAGTGTTTAAAACATCATAAATTACAAGTTGGTCTAGTGGAATAGTGTTCTTTTCTTTATTAAAGAGGTCTTGGGTTCAAATCCCACCACTTTAACTATATTAATTTTTTAAATGTGGGCCCCATTATATATCTTTTATTTAATTTATCTTTCTTTACTATTAATCAATTAGTATAGTCATGTATTACCATAGTTATTGTAAATGATTCTTATTTATATAATTGTCTATATTGGTTCCTTTTTATTAGATTTAAAATATACGGCATATGTATTTAAAAAAATCTTATTTCTTTTATTCGTACATTGTTATATGATGATAGCACCCAATTTTACGTATGTAATTAAGTTAAATTTAGCAAATTATTTTATAAATTCTTCGTATCTTAATATTATAACAAGAACAAATTTATACGAAAGTATTATAAAATTTTATGTAAAATGTCTAAAAATTAAATAAAAAGGACCCTTTTATTGTAATTCGCCCCGGACATCTAAAATATATGAACCGGCCTGATGGCTACGCATGTACAATAATTATATTATCCTTATCCATGGGATTAGAAATTAGGATGGTGCTACACTGCTACTTCTATGACTATTAATTTGTTGCATATGTTAGTTTGTTTGAAGGGATAGAGAATGGACCGTCCATTTCCAAAGAGACAAACCCAATTCTTGAAAGAGATCAAGTAACTAAACACCATAAATGTACCTAATTTAAATGAATCCTTATTTCTTTTCTTTTCTGTTTTCTGTTTTCACTACATATATTGTAACTTGTAAGGTATATCTTAGGTTGTCTGGTCCAATCTGACCATCCACAATATGATGTCGGCCCATTATAAATTCAGCCCGAATATGTTACAAACTTATATGCTAAAATATTCAACAAAAGTGGTTTGTCGGAGAAGTTTTAATTAAGTTTGTTAGTGAACAAAAATTCGTCTTTAATATACTGATTGAATGCTTTTTTTGATTCTCATCTTCACCTTTCGCTCCAAGCTCTTCTTCAACTTAAAATCTGCAAAATAATAGACACAGGGGGCAGGATCCCCCTAATCCACCTTTGATGCTTGAGTCAAAAGAGCAGTTTATCGATCGAACATCGAGGTAAAGGATAAGACTTGCGAACGAGTTCAAACGAGTATTGAATGTGCTTACCGAACATGCAGGAGACATGTATTTATAATGGAGGAGGGGAGAGAGGGGCCAAAATATCTACCCTCTAGGGCCGACCGATAATGCTTAAGGGCTTTAGGCCCAACAAACGATTTCTTGTTCCCCAATCCACATGGAAATTCTATCTTTCGACTAAGATAGAATCCCCCATTATAACGAATAGTTACCATATTTAATTTTATAATAAAATATATATCTCAACTCAAAAAACCTTATTAAAAGCAAAAGATAGCATAATAAATAAAAATACATTTTTGGCTGATAATAGCGAAAATAATAAGGTAATTAATTTTACCTGTTCACAAATACCCCACTTGGGTGTTAGTTACGTTAGAACGCAACTAAAACGCAAGTACTCTAGGACCTATTCGAAGTGGACATGCGGATTGGTCGACGGGTCTCCTTAGCGTGCGTATTCGTATATTCGTACATCTATGAGCGAGTATCATGGGATCCTTTGCTCCTCTACATATGCGCATATGTAGATCTCCACTAATGTGATGAATTAACGTTGCGTTCTTTTTCTAGGAAAATTCCTTTTGGTGCCCTTAAGTTTTTTCGTTTTACTTTTGGTATCCAAGAAAAAAAATTATTCCTTTTAGTACCCCTGAAGTTTTGACTTTTTCCACTAACACCCCTCTCCGGTTCAAATTAGTTAAATTCAAGATCACCATTGTGTTCCTCGTCCTTAAGTTAATAGGATTTGACTATTAAAACATCAAAATTCATAACCTAACCATCCCAATCTGAATTTGTAAACAATTTTTTTAAACAACCCCTTAAAATAGAGGATTGTTTTAAAATTCAAATTGGTGAAGTTTGGTTATGAATTTAAGTGTTTTAAGAGTTGAATCCTACTAATTTAAGGATGATGAACATAATGGTAAGCTTGACATTAATTAATTTGAACCGAAGAGGGGGTTCAACGTGAAAAGCCAAAACTTCAAGGGTACCAAGAGGAATAAGTTTTTTTTCTTAGATACCAAAAGGAAAAGGCAAAAACTTAAGGGAACCAAAAAGAATTTCCCTTTTTTTATGTAAGACTCGATGCAGATAACTAAATTTTTTTAATGCAAGACTCAAGCTAATGCAAAAACTAATCTTAAAGACAAAGCTAATGAATGGAAAATAAAAATCTAAGGGCTTCATCAAAACCACGTGGCAAAAAGAGTGCCCCATTTACATGCATTTTCTAATCCTGATATCCCTGCGCAAGGGAGTACGGGTAACCGCGATCGCGGCTCTGCTCCAGAGAAGGAGGAATGCCTTCTGAATTGAGGTTGGGGTCGCGGTTGCTGGATCCGCGGTCTATGGTCCCGCAGTCGTGGTCCCGACCGATGCTCCTGCGGCCGCGGTTTTCCCTTGGAGAAGGAGCAAAGCTCTCTGGGCCAGACTCGCGGTCACGACTATCAAGCTTGTGATCGCGATTTCGCTCCTGACCCTTACTTCCCGACTCATCTTCAATCCTTTGCAGGAATTCTATCATGGAACGATTTCTCTTTGAGCACATGCGCACTTCCAGTTGATTAGCCCACACCCGAACTATGGCGTGTTCATTTCTAAATTGGATCATTTGATGGAGGGTCGATGGTACTGCTCCCATCCCATGAATCCATGAACCTCATGAAAATGAACAGGCGGTGGAAGGGTGGTCGGACCGGGACGGCGACACTAGGATGGGAACAAAACAAACAAGTTTTTAAGGGGAACTTAAGATTAGTGGGGAATAATAGATGAGAGACTTGATAGATGTTGTAATTTTTTTTAAAAACAAAGGGGTAATTTGGTAAAAGCGTACAATTTAACAGAAAATTTAACGAGGTAGATAGTTGGGTGGTTCTTCGCAACGAAATTATATTTAATGGGCGTGTCAAAATAAATAATTGTTTAATGAGTGGTTTCGCAAAATCGACCATTTAACGAGTGGTTTTATGTAAAAACCTCTAAAATATAATCGTAGATTTGTATTAACAATATAAGTTTGGAATATGGTATGTACATCAAGACTTCTAGGTCTCATTCTAGTAGGATACTAGTTGATGACCCGGGCCTTGCCCGGGGACTTTTTTAAATAAAAATTGTAATATATTATTTAAATATGATATATGTATTATAATTTATATAATAAAACAATATTAGAAACATTTAAGTTAATTATAATAATATCTTTTATTATTAAAATGAATAAAAATGTTATCTTATTCTTAAAAATGTTATTTATATTTATGTAATAATCATGCAAAAGTTGACGTTCTTAACTCACTGGGTTAACTCGAATCTGCACAAAAACCTCAATGAATTGACTCAATCAACACGTAAATTTTAATGACATAAACTTGTACTCAACTGAAACTGAACTGACCCAATTAACTGGTTTAACATTAAGGGGTCAATAATTTTTTATTTATTTATTAAGGGATCTGTAACATAAAAAATCAACATACTTATGAATAGAAAATTAATATATTGTAAAACATAACATACCTGTACCGATATTACTTAAAAATTATCAAACTTAATATAAAAACGATATAAAAATCACCATGCTTATGGATAGAAAAATTAAAAGTTGTCATATTTGTGAATAAAAAATTAATCTACGAAAATATAAAAGTTAATATAAATTCAAGAATTAAAAACATGGACCATATTAATTAAAAAGTGTGGGCATAGTTATGAATGCAATATTAATATAAACAATTTCGTAACTAAAACTATGGTACTTGAAATTAAAATTTAATGACAATATTGTGTTTAACTATCATATTTATAGATAGAGCATTAATATATAAAACCCGACATATTTATGGATGAAAATTTAAAAAGTTATCATTCTTAAGCATAGAAAATTAAAATTGAAAAATTCAAAATTAATATGAAAAATATGGTCAATATTCATTAAAAAATTGACATACTTATAAACAAAAAATTAATATAACAATTCGAAATTAATATAAAAATACATTATTAAAAATATGGTTCATATTAATTAAAAACGTTAGTATAATTTTAAATAAAAATTTAATAAAAAAGAATCTAAAATTTTAATATTGAAAACCTGTAAATTAAAAATGGTCCGTATTTTATACTTATAGATATAAAAGTTATCTATTTCATTTAGATAAATTAAATTAATTTATTAAGGGATTTTGAAGTCAAAAAGGATAGTTGGGATATGATATTACTATTTTATATTTGTCATATTTATGGATAGAAACTTAATATTAAAAATATACTTATAGATAGAAAAGCTATAAAAATAATTTTATATTTATCATATTTATGGATAAAAAAACTTATCTATTTTACTATAATACATTAAATTAGTATTTTTTATGTGTCATACATTTCGATAGAATTATTGTATTATTTCTTTGTATTTGTTAAATTTTGATTAAATTGATATATTTAAGGATATTCCTATAAAATTATACCTATCTTATCTACAAAAAACTATCATTTACTGTATAATAAACATGTGCAAAAATAAAAATAATGAAAACTCGTACCAAATTTTCAAATTGATAATCATACCAAATTGATAATTAAATATTGGAATATAATGAATTTTTTTTTAAGATAAGTTAATATCCGTACGACAAATCGTAATCGTTAAAATTGATCAATTTTGACTATACTTTTTGCGAATTTCGTTATCCATATAATATAATTTTTTTAAATTGAAAAAATATATAAATTCTTATGTAGTATTTTTTATTTATACTATATCTATATATGATAATTAAATATTATAAAATTATGAACATGAATAAAGAATAGTGGGTAGAGTTAAAAATTTATCAAATCTCATAGTAAATTGATAAAACGAATTATTAAGTAAGTGAGTACCTAAAATTGGAAATTCCATATGGTGATTGAATCACATAATGTATAATTAATTAAAAATTCTTATTAAAAATAGTTTGACTGGGATTTAATATTTATCATATTTATGGATAATTTTTTTTATCTATTCTAATATAATATATTAAATTATTATTTTTATTTGTCATACAAATGGATAGAATTATTGTATTATTTCTTTGTATTTGTTAAATTTTGATTAAATTGATATATGTAAGGATATTTCTAAAAAAATTATACCAATCTTATCTACAAAAAACTATCATTTACAATATAATAAACATGTGCAAAGATAAAAAATAATGAAAACTCGTGCCAAATTTTCAAATTGATAATCATAGCAAATTGATAATTAAATATTAGAATATAATGAAAAAAATTTCAAGATTAAGTTAATATCCGTACGACAAATCGTAATCGTTAAAATTGATCAATTTTAATTATACTTTTTGCAAATTTCGTTATCCATATAGTATAATTTTTATAAATATTGTACGTACAAACTGTAATCGTGAAAAAAATAATCATATGATCAATTATGGAGTATATATTATCTATATTATATGGACAGAAGATAATTAAATATTACAATATAATGAACATGAACAAAGATAAAAAGAATGGTAGAGATAAAAAGTTATCCAATCTCATAGTAAATTGAAAAAAATATATAAATTCTTGTATAATATATTTTATTTATACTATATGGATATAAGATAAGTAAATATTATAATATAATGAACATGAACAAAGATAAAAAATAATGGATAGAGTTAAAAATTTATCCAATCTCATATAAAATAGATAAAAAAAATTATTAAGTAAGGTAAGTGGATAAAATTGGAAATTCCATAAGGTAATAGAATTACATAATATATAATTTATTAAAAAATCATTATTAAAAATAGGTTGGCTGGGATATAAATTCATAATGACGAATCTGCCCAAAAGTGTTTCAAGTTTAGAAGATACTAGTATGTATTCTCGTACCTTGTACGGATTTTGCTTAAAAAATAATAATAATAGTTTTTTTAAAATACATGAATTATCTAGGAACAAATGATCACGATCTTCAAATGCAAATTAATTTTTAATTTGATATAACTAAGATAAATTTAAAAGGTTTTTTAGAATCTAGAACTCTTTTTTATTAGTAATATCCCAATTTAATAATAAATTAAGTTATCTTAAATAAATTATTTAATAAAATCATCTTTTAAGATTTTCTAGTATTTAGAAATTTATTATTATTATTATTATTATTATTATTATTATTATTATTATTCAAATTGAATAATACTTAAAAATAAATTAAATCAAGTTATCTTAAATAAATTATGTGAATCAGTTTTTTTATTTTTTTTAACAACTCAATAAATAAATATAAATAATTTATTTTTAAGATATAAATAAAATATTTATACATTGGTCTACAATTAGAATTCAACCAATAAAAAATAGCCCAATTATATAGCATATTAAAAAGATGGATGATGTGGTTCAATGTGTGGTTGACATGTGTTTTTTTATAGGATATTTTTAAAAAAACTATACATATCATATCTTTAAAATATTATCTTATCTAAAAATGATAAATAAAAATTAATATATGTAAATATATTTTTTAAAAACAAATAAATTGATTGTTTTATTTAACATATAAATATAAACAATTAAAAATAATCTACTTAAATTTCAACCAATTAGATTGATTTTAATAACATGGGTGATGCGATTTAATGTGTGACCATTTTATATATTATTTTAACCACCGCTTTAGTATATAGTAATGATGATGATTAACTTTTATACCTACTATAGGAAAAAGACAAAAAAATAATTATAGGTACATTACACTATCTTTATATTAAAGTTAATTATCTAAATCTAGCATATGCATTCTATATAAAAGTAAAATAAATATCCTAATATTTGTATAATATATAGTATAAAAATATCTTAATAATCTTTGTATTTACCATATCCAAAAATAAAAGATTATTTTAAAAAAAATTAATGGTTATTTTGCCAAAAATTGTCAAATCCAAATCTTATAGTATATTTCACATGGATATAAATAATAATTTTATTATATGTGGGATCTACAATTATTTTTAACCAATAAACTACCCAATTAAATTTCAATCAATCATATTGGTTTAAAAAAAAGGGTGGCGTTGTCCAATCTAAAAGCGGCATGTGTCGTTTAATAATTTTTTTTAACTTCCACTTTAGTATATAGTTATGATGATAGATTTATATTTAGTGGATACATTTTTTGTTCTATTATTAAATTAATTTTTTCCAATAAGGATAGAAGAAAAGAAGAATCCATATTTATCAATATTTGAGAATATATGATACATAAAATACTTTTGTTTCAATTTTCCAATAAGGATGGAAAAAAATCTATACTATATAGATTATATTTGGTGGATAAATTTTTTGTTTTATTATTAAATTAATTTTTTCCAATAAAGATGAACAAAAAAATAATAATACATAATTATCCATATTTGATAAATATATGCTACGTGTTTTTTTTAATTCTCCCATAAGAAAGAAAAAAATCTATCTAATCTAAATGTCGATATACTATAATCTATCCAATATTTATATAATTAGATTATAGTATAATTTTTTTTGGTAATAAATGATTTGCCTTGGAGAGTTACTAAAACATACTGTAATAATTATACATACACCCACGTGACCACCTATGGCACCGCTTAGAGTCTTAGACTTGGTGAAATCAAACACGCTTAGACTTAATAAAATCAAATATTTAAATTTTGACCACGAAAACAATAAAAAATAAAAAATCAAATATTTAAATTGTTAAGGACGGATGTAAAGAAGTACCAAAACCCATTTCATTGTAATTAATTAATTCCACCAAAAAAAGATCCAAAAATAAATTAAAAAAAACTCGATCTTATATATAATATAATATATAAAAATATAAAAACTCGAAAATTGTATAGTTCGTGTTTTTTTTTGTAAGTTGTTGAAATATATGATACGTGAATATTTTTTGAATTCTCCAATAAGGATGGAAAAAAAAATCTATCTAATCTAAGTGTAGATATACTATAATTTATATTTGGTGGATAAAATTTTAGTTTTATTATTAAATTAATTTTTTCCAATAAAGATGAATAGAAAAAAAAGAATCCATATTTGATAAATATGTGATACATGAATTTTTTTTTTTTGAATTCTCCTATAAGGATGAAAAAAATCTATCCAATCTAAATGTCGATAATATATATATATATATAATAAATATAATGTCTCTTTCTTTATCTATTTATGTCTCTTTGGGGTAATTTTTTTGCATAATTATTTTTAATAATTTTATATTTCAATTAACTATAAAAACTATTATTTTAATAAAGGGGTGATGTGGCACAATGTGGTGGCAGAAATTGCTCCGGCTTTAGTTATTAGTAATAGATATGTTTTTGTTATTGTGCATCTCTTGGTAAAATAAAAATAAATAAGCCAACCTATTAAAATAATGAAATAGGAGGGGGCGATAAAAAGAGTTGGATTTGAATCCATACAACCTACCTCTCTATGTTTTTACTTACCCACTTTCCCTCCAACTCTCTCTATGCATACATACAACTTACCTCTATGTTTTTGCCTATATATACTTGAGAAGAGAGCTTCACCACATGAAATATACCATATATATAATGTTTTTGCCTATAGATTCATGATTTACATTCATGAACAAACTTATTAAACAAGAAGGAAGCTAACTGGGAAGTTCATATCAAGAGAAACAAAATGGTTACCGTTCGATTCTTGTGATTCAAGCTATCTGGTTCGTCTTTCTCTTTTCGAGTATATATAGATCTTAACAAGTGATATGTCATTTTACGTTTGATAGATATATCATATATCCTTTGTTTTTAATTTCTTGTTTGAAGCAATATATTTTGTTTTCCTTATGGTGTACTCTTGATGGTAAGATTATATATTTTCAATGAGAAGTTCTACCCAAAAAATATTCTCTCTTAACAGATGTCTTCAAATATAAAGTTTATGTAATAAATTTGTGGGTTTATTTCAATTTTATCAACAAAAACATAACACCTAGCAAATTATAACCCTAAACCCTAAGCCCTAAACCCTAAAAACATAACAACCTACCTAACTAATCATAAATTAATACGGAGTAAGATTTTTCTATAATGTGTCCTATTTCAAGAAAATAAAGTAAAAAATACTAGCACATAAATAAGCTAGGTAAAATCTCTACTCATTAGCTTAAGGATTTAGGTTAAAATGTATTTTGAATTTATGTTAAAATAATAATAAATAAATAGATGTGATCTCTCGTCCCTCAATTAACTACGGCCCTTCGAAAATTTAACATGGTATTAGAGTGGACCTGGTCCCAGGGTTGTAAGAGCGTGGTTTGGGCTAATGGTTGCTTGGCTTTCCGGCCTTAAAGTACGTCGAGAAAATTAAGTAAAAAATACTAGCATAAGTAAGATGAAACATCTACCCATTACCTTAAAATTTTGGATAAAAAATAAATCCAAACTTATATTTTTAGTAATATATAACAAAATAAACCAATATATATTACGGCCCATCGAAAATTTAACAAAAATGACATAGAAAATTATGTCATTATATAGCCTTTCTGTCGAGAAATGGCAAAATAACTTCTGTGAGCTTGTGCCTTCGGGCATTTGGCTCGGTGATTAAGGCTTTGGGGTAGTACCCTAAGGTCACCATTTTGAATCTCGTGGGCAGCGATTTGCCCTTTCCTCTTTGGAATTGGTTAGTAACCAATTCTCATCCTTAGTAGATGGTCTAGACGAACCCAAGTAATATTTGTGGTGATCCTAATCCTTACCCTATCAAAAAAAAACTTCCGTGAGCATGTCATCAGTTTCGTAAATCATTTTTTTATATATAAATAGCGTCATTCTCAACTAATACGTAGGTCACAAACACAAACACGAGTATGAAATTATTTTCCGAATTGGAAAATAAAGTTTGTTTTATATAAAAAACCATATTTATTACTACTATGTCTTTATAAAAATATAAATAAAAGGGAGAAAAACAATGTTTTAATATATTTTAGTAGAAGGATAACACAACAAATGTGAGAGGGGTGATTTGTTAAAAAATGAAGATAGTGGGCGGCCAAATGCAAAATATTTAAAATAAGGACTGTTTTTGGTAAAAATGAAGATAAGGGATGGGTAATTGTAAAAATCCTAAGATAAGGGGTAGTTAAGTAAAAAGCACTTTGCAACTCTATTTCATAGCTATTTTGCACATCAATAAGAAGGCTGAACCAAAACATGGAAGGACCTTGGGCTACATTCTGCAACTGCTCAGATACTAGCGAAGCTTGCAACATTAGCCTCATCTCACTCACACATTCTCAATCTTGTGCCAACCATGTCTTCATCATCTTGTGCAATCTGGTCCTTCTAGGCATGCTTCTGTTCATCATGGTCCAAAAGACACCCTCAAAACCGAAGCTCCTACGAGCTTCATACAACCGCTTCTCATTCTTGCAACTAGGACAGTTGATCTTGGGCATTTGGGTTTTGGAGTATAAGTGGGAAAACTCTCAACCTCTTTTGCCAGCTTTAAATTGGTTGGTCTTAGATTTCTTCGGAGGTTTCATTTGGTTGTTCGTAGGAGTTACAGTGAGTCTTAAAGGGCATCAATTTTCACAATCGCCCTTGCGTGTATTGTCCATTTTTGCCTTCCTATCATCCGGCGTAGTCTTCCTCCTGTCTCTTTATGCTCTCATCATTTACAAAGACATATCGCCATTGGTTAGATATAACATCCTTACTTTCTTTGGAGCTAGCCTTATGTTGTTGTGTACTTACAAGAGTGAGGGAATCATTGAGGCCATTGACATTGAAGCTATAGCTCTTCATACTCCTTTAATTGGAGATTCTAGTGATCAAGACACTTGTTTGTTTTCCAAAGCGGGCTTCTTTAGTCAATTGACATTTTGGTGGTTGAACCCTCTAATGAAAAGGGGCAAGAAGAAGCCTCTTGAGCAAACCGACATACCCAAATTGCGCGACATAGACAAGGCAGAGGCATGTTTCTTGCAATTCATGGAGCAATACAACAAACAAAAGCAAATCCATCCATCTTCACAACCTTCAATCTTGAAAGCCATCATATGGTGTCATTGGAAGGAGTTTCTAATTTCTGGTTTTTTCGCCATGTTGAAAATACTTGCACTCTCAGCCGGTCCTCTGCTCCTTAATGCCTTCATTAGCATTGCGGAAGGTGAACAAAGCTTCAAAAGTGAGGGCGTTCTCTTGGCTCTTGTGCTCTTCTTTTCCAAGATCCTAGAATCCCTATCACAAAGGCAATGGTACTTTAGGAGTAAAGTGATGGGTCTTAAACTAAGATCCTTGCTCACATCAGCCATCTACAAGAAGCAACAAAAGCTGTCAAATGCTGCTAAAACGACGCATTCAAGCGCTCAAATCATGAACTATGTGAATGTGGATGCTTATAGGATTGGAGAGTTCCCATTTTGGCTCCATCTAACATGGACAAAAATTCTCCAAATTTGCATTGCAATCTTCATCCTCTTCAACACGGTGGGACTCGCAACCATAGCTGCATTGCTTTCAATAATCATATTTGTTCTTTGCAATAGCCCTCTTGCAAAATGGCAGCACTTGTCTCAAACAAAGCTTATGATAGCACAAGATACAAGACTCAAGGCATGCACGGAGGCTCTTGTGAATATGAAGGTACTAAAGTTGTATGCTTGGGAGAGTCATTTCAAGAATGCTATAGAAAGCTTGAGAAAGTTGGAATATAAATGGCTCTATAGCGTTCAACTTATAAAAGGCTATAACATGGTCCTTTTTTGGGCGTCGCCTGTGTTTGTCTCAGCTGCTACCTTTGGAGCTTGTTACTTTCTCAAGATACCTTTGAATGCGAACAATGTATTTACCTTCATTGCGACTATTCGCTTGCTGCAAGATCCAATAAGGGGTGTCCCTGATGTCATTGGTGTGATGATCCAGGCTAATGTTGCATTTTCTAGGATTGTGAAGTTTCTTGAAGCTCCTGAGATTCAGAGTGAAAATGTAAGAAAGAAGAGCAATGCCACTGGTAATACAAGCCATGTAATCTCAATGAAATTGGCTAGTCTTTCTTGGGAAGATAGTCCATCAAAAGCAGAATTAAGAGACATAAATTTGGCTATTAGACCTGGTGAAAAGGTGGCAATATGTGGAGAAGTTGGCTCTGGTAAATCAACCCTTCTAGCTGCGATTCTCGGAGAAATGCAGAATATCCAAGGAAGTGTAAGCTCTCTCAATTTGAAAACTAGTAAAAGGTCCTTCCAAAAATTAGTTTGTTTTGAAAAAAAAAAGAACCAGATACTCAGCTGAACCAAACAACCCTTACCAACTAGATATAAATATTGAAAAGGCTAGCTAATTTCACAAAATGTTGAACTTGTGTTCATTTTGCAGGTACAAGTGTTTGGAAAGATAGCTTACGTTTCACAGACAGCATGGATTCAATCAGGAACGATTCGTGAAAACATTATCTTCGGGTCTTCTCTGGATGAGTTCAGATACCAAAAAACACTTGAGAGCTGTTCATTGTTGAAGGATCTTGAGCTCCTTCCATATGGAGATCTGACCGAAATAGGTGAAAGAGGAATCAATTTGAGTGGTGGGCAGAAGCAAAGAATTCAGCTTGCTCGCGCACTCTACCACAATGCTGACATCTATCTCTTGGATGATCCATTCAGTGCTGTTGATGCACAAACTGCTACAAATCTCTTCAATGTAAGTACTATCTTATACTTGTACTTGGTTGTATTAATTGATCCTTCATTGATTTTGCAACTAACTCTACAGGAATATGTCATGGGAGCTCTTTCTAGCAAGACGGTCTTACTTGTAACTCACCAAGTTGATTTCCTACCAGCATTTGATTATGTCATGGTAAGTTTCTAATCTCACATTATTTGATATTCCCTTTTCTTACAAAAAATTCATTATCATCAACCCAAAAAAATTTTTTTCTCTACTGTAGCTTATTTCAAATGGAGAAATTCTCAAGGCGGGTTCTTACAATGAGCTATTATCTTCAAGCCCTGAATTCATAGGTCTAGTAAATGCCCACAAAGAAACCGCGGGAGGTTCCAAAAAGCTTGCAAATATTTCTAATACCACAACCAAATCTGCTCCAAAAGAGATCAAGAGCACCAACATCAGAAGTCAAAACAGCTCATCAACAGGGGATCAATTAATCAAGCAAGAGGAAAGAGAAGTAGGCAACATTGGATTTAAGCCATACATACAATACTTAAACTGGAACAAAGGCTACTTGTACTTCTCCATTGCCCTCTTTTCTCATTTCATCTTCATTGCTGGACAAATAGCACAAAGCTCCTGGATGGCAGAAAACATTGATAATCCCCATGTTACTGTTGCGAAACTGATTGTGGTTTACCTCATTGTTGGATTAGCCCCTGCAGTTTTTTTACTCTTCAGATCTCTTTTTATGGTGATAACAGGATTGGAATCATCTAAGTCTTTCTTTTCACAACTCTTGAGCTCGCTCTTTCGTGCCCCGATGGCTTTCTATGATTCCACTCCTCTTGGAAGGATACTAAGCAGGGTAAGATTATGAGATCACATATGAGTTTTGATTTCTTTTTACTATAGAAAGAAGATGTCAGGGTTTACGCTTACCCCAACAGCAATTACATTTTTTGGCTTTATAATGTGTAAACAAGTTTTATAATGCATGCATTATACATCCAAACAAGCACCAGAGTAAAACGGAGTTCTGTTTTCATGTTGTTGCAGGTCTCGTCCGATCTCAACATGGTTGATCTTGATGTTCCCAACAATATAATGATGGCCATTGGATCTACTTCTAGTGCTACCATCAATCTAGCTATGCTGATCTTCGTCACTTGGCAAGTTTCTCTCTTCTCGGTACCAATGATATACTTAGCATTTCGACTGCAAGTAAGTCAATCAATCATAGATTAATCCATCATTTTCATAAATGATATATACGTATTACAAATCCAACTTCTTGATCCCTTCTGTAACTATGGTTCATTACAGAGATACTATTTTGCAACTGCAAAAGAGTTGATGAGGATTAACGGCACAACCAAGTCCTTGGTAGCGAACCATCTAGCTGAATCATTAGCTGGAACCATGACAATAAGAGCCTTCAAAGAGGAAGACCGTTTCTTCACAAAGATTCTCGGTCTAATTGATACGAATGTTACTCCATTTTTCCACAACTTTGCAGCCAATGAGTGGTTGATCTTACGTCTTGAGACGCTTGGTTCCTTTGTTCTAGCTTCTGCAGCTCTGTTCATTGTTTTGCTTCCCCCCGGAACCTTTAGTGCAGGTGAGGAAGAATCCACTTTCACTTGCTTATATGTAAAATACATTATCTAATTAACTCTATAACCAAACTGACACAAACCCAAAATTTACTGCACATGAAAGCTAGTGAACGTAAAAACTACTTGACTTGAATCTGATCAATAAATATGAAAGACCCTAAAGTATGCAAAACCCAAAAAATCTAAACCAAGTTGACCCAGAATTAAAAATTAACATAAATTGGTTTAAATCAGCTTAACTTATGTTCACATCATTGAAATGATCCGAACGCAAAACTGTAATGCAGGGTTTGTTGGAATGGCATTATCATTCGGTCTTTCACTAAATATCTCACTCGTCATGTGCAGTGTTTAAAAAGGCGAGGCGACACCCGAGGCGACAGCCCCCCGAAATTGCCTAGGCGCGCCTCTAAGGCGAAGGCGATCGCCTTTCCCTTCAAGAGTCCCGTAAATAACAAATATACATATAATGAAATTTTAGGTATTAAAACATATTTTGATTCAAAAAAAAAATTATTCGGTTTATAACAATAAAAACAAGGAGATAAAGAGAGAAAACAAGATCAAAGGAGGAAAACTACAAAAGATAGAAGTCGGAGAAGAGGAAAACTATGAAAAAGAGAAGTCAGAGAAGAATTTGTCTTGTAGAAATAGGTTTAGAAGGCTGAGTGTATAGAGATTAGAGACAATGAAATGAAATAAAAAGATAACTGCGAGATGTATACATGGAAAAGTTAACAAATTAAAGATATCTTGGAAATATATACTTGGAAAAGATAACAAATTAAAATATATCTTGGAAACATAATAAGGAAATAAATGTTTAACACATTAAAATGATATATTGTCTTAAAAAAAGGATGGAAATAAATATTTACATTAAGCAAAGTGTATTAAAAAGGTAAGAAAATTGAAAAGATATCAAATTTTAGTGAAAACAGCATAAGGCGATCGCATCTCGCCTGAGCTCGCCTGGTCGCCTAGGTCGCCTAGGTCGCCTGGGGCGCCTGGGCATCGCATCATGCTATTCGCCTTGCCTTGGCTAATGCAGGCGTTGGCCATGGCCGGGCGCGCCTGGGCGCGCCTTCGCCTCGCCTTTTCAAACACTGGTCATGTGCATTCAAAACCAATGCACTGTAAGCAACAACATCATATCAGTGGAAAGGCTTAACCAGTACATGAACATATCAAGTGAAGCACCCGAAATCCTAAATGAGAACCGCCCACCGAGAAACTGGCCTACTGTTGGCCAAGTAGAGATCCTAGACTTGCAGGTGAAACAATTATATGCACTTTGATCTTATGATTGTATTTGTATGAGCATATCTAGTGAATCTTGTTGTTGAATTAACAGGTAAAGTACAGGCCAGATTCACCTATGGTGTTAAAAGGGATAACGTGTACCTTCCAAGGAGGAAACAAGATTGGTATTGTTGGTAGGACAGGCAGCGGAAAGACGACACTCATTGGGGCACTGTTTCGTTTAGTAGAGCCTGTGGGAGGGAAGATCATTGTAGATGGGATTGACATTTGTTCAATAGGACTTCATGATTTGAGGTCACGTTTCGGGATCATCCCTCAAGATCCAACTCTCTTCACTGGCACAGTTAGGCTCAACTTGGACCCATTATCTCAACATACTGATGAACAAATATGGGAGGTACAATAATCCTGCTCCCTCCTTTTTCCTATATTATCATTTAATTTTTCGACAAGAAATATAGGAGATGCCCAAAGGGTGATGGATTGCAAAGTATCCCAAATGGATAAGAATATTGTATTGTATAACTCCCCGGATCTCAGGCCCCTTGCAATTGCAGTACCTTGTGATTTTAAGTCATCTAGAACAAAATAACTGATGCATACCACTATACTAGGTACTTGGAAAGTGTCAACTTCGGGAGTCAGTACAAACGAAAGGACAAGGCCTTGACTCTTTAGGTAAAGATCCCATTCTTCTTGAGCAAAGTTCCCTACATCGTTACCTGAGGTATGCTATTACTTATGACATCTCATTAATCAGTTGTGGAAGATGGATCAAATTGGAGTATGGGGCAGAGACAACTGTTTTGCCTGGGACGTGCTTTGTTGAGAAGAAGCAGAATCTTGGTCCTTGACGAAGCCACAGCATCAATAGACAATGCAACTGATATGATTCTTCAGAAGACGATACGAACAGAATTTGCTGATTGTACAGTGATCACTGTGGCTCATAGGATACCCACTGTAATGGATTGCACTATGGTCCTTGCCATGGCTGATGGTAAGTTTTATCATATCACACAGATAATGCTAAGACGGAAGTGCATTCTTTACCAATAGGAGCATCAAATTGAGCATTGTTTTTTAATCCTTTTCTGACTATGTTTTACAGGAAAGCTTGTTGAGTACGATGAACCAACAAATCTGATGGCAAGAGAAGGTTCTCTTTTTGGGCAACTTGTGAAAGAATATTGATCCCACATCAACTCAGCAGAGAGCTTCACCTAGTGATCGATGCAGAGCAGAGTTTCCTCAGATCTGAGTGCTTTAATAATGCTGAAGTCTTTCAAGTGAGGTGTGGAGTGTTGAAATGATCGCAATAGTCAAGAAAACCATTTTTGTATAATTTGATCAACTTATGATATTCCTGCACTATTAATTATAGTAAGCTGCATGCAATTGCTGCGCTGGAATTAATCTTGAATTTTATACAGCATTGCAGTATTTCTGCCTAGAGAATAATATTGATGAAAACTATTGTACACTTCACTTCAAGCCTTCTCTATATTCTTCTTTCATTACATAAAGTTGGCTTAGAAAAAAAAACAGCTCTCATTATAATTTTTAAGTAAGAATACCAGCAATCCAGCAACTAGCATGAAAATGGACATACAAGGTGATCAGAGGGATCTCATAGGATAAGACCGGGCGTCATATTCAGTTATTCACAGCAAGTCAGCAACCAAACAAATATGTCCTTGAGAGACAATTACTCGTAATTCAAACTGAATTGGTGCTAAATTTCCTTGACCTATATAACGGATTAATCAAGAAAATGCTGTTGATAGAACAGGTATTTCGTAGTGAAAATGGGAATCTCTCCTTGGAACAACAGAATTCTCAATGAGTCATCCTTATGAACAATCTCTAGCGATAATGACTACATCATCGCCCAGTGTAGTCCCGTTCAAGTGGGATCTGGGAAATAAGATGCATAGCTGACTAAAGTGAAATAAGATGCGATTTATAATGACTGTGAAATGTGGAAAAATACCATAATATGCACATGGCTATGGTCCTCCAAGCACAGCATTCTCAATATCTTCTCTACTCAATGCATAGCTGAATCTTCTCTCAACATCCTTGTCAAGGTTTTTAGGCCCACTCTTCAGGTACCTGCATGAAAACATGAAGTAGATAAATGGAGGCTCGTTTTTCCAGAGAGACCTATCTCATTATCACTTGTGGGGAAAAGAAGATTGTCTGCCAAGTTTGTATGGATTCAATGTTGCAGAGTATTCAAACATTTACCACAGCAAACTGAGCATGAGATAGAGAATTGCATATGAGGAAGCTATTAGACATTTTCATATATCATCTTCGTGTTGCAACCAAATTCAACCACAAAGATCTAAAAGAGTATTATCAATCCATAGACTACTCCAAAAGGAGATTTGACACACGTAATTAAAATAAG
The DNA here is from genome assembly GCA_964016875.1 of Fallopia convolvulus. Classification (NCBI taxonomy): domain Eukaryota; kingdom Viridiplantae; phylum Streptophyta; class Magnoliopsida; order Caryophyllales; family Polygonaceae; genus Fallopia; species Fallopia convolvulus. The sequence goes on along the minus strand of OZ024718.1, from coordinate 62,973,363 downwards.
TTACAACTACATATTGATTAAAAATTCAGTGCTTGCTCAGATGGATCCATTTCCTCCCTAAATGAACTTTTTCAGTATGTCAGCCAACATATCACGGTTAGGAAATACTCATTCCAATGTTACTAAAGAAAGGGTCTTTCGTTAGCCATTTGGTCTTTCTTCTCCTCAATTGCATGACATGAAATACAGCCATACCTTTTGGAGTGAGCCTGGAGTGCCAGGCATTGAAAATGATTAAATAACATTGAAAGTCTTAAAATTCATAGGAAAAGAAAACCCAACATATTGCCTAACATCTGCAAAGCTAAAACCCATGCCATTCTATGTTCAACTATATTGTCTATCTCCGTTTGTAAATAAGAGCAGGATGATAATTCAAGTGCAAAATCTCTATTACACCTGTCCAGCTTAAATCTCGTTTATTATTATAACGTCAGCACTCAGCAGTTTGATTGAATTCGTCACAAAAACACTGCCAAAAATACTAGCAATTGAAAATGCAAAGCATTAAATTTGGAAGAAATCTGACGACAGAAAAACCTTATAAGCAAATCGGTGATGTCGAGCGACAGCTGAGCGTGCCAATCGGGCTTCTCGATGAACCAAACCGCCCTATCCTCTCTGCTCTGGGAAAACCCTAGGCTTCTAAGCCAAGCTTCAATGCACGGCAAGCTGTGGGAGTACAAAGGCTTCTTCTTGTCAGGGAGCCGACTCAGCCATTCGTCTTCCTCCGGAACCGGCGCCGGTGCCGCTGAAGAAGGCTCCGACTCCGAGCACCTGGACACCACGAGGAAGGGGAAACGAGACTCCGATCCCCATGGAAAAGAACGGAGAGAAAGATGGGATGGAATTGAGGAGGAGCATGGAGCGAGTGGAGAACGAAAGCGCGAGAGGGTGATGGAGTTTCTGTTCAAGGAATTGCAAAGGAGGATGGATGACATTTTTTTGGTTCGGATTCTGATTATTTTGCCTTTTTTCCTTTTCTTCTTTTTATTCTCAGTTTGAACAAAGAAATTACCCGGGTCCGGGATTTACGGTTTACAATCATATGGTTAGGGCATTCGGGTCGGATACCCTTTAACCCTTTTATCAATTTGATTTTTGTATTAATTGGGCTGCTGGGTCGGTCTGGCCCATATCAAGTAGTTGGGCTGAGTCCGCTAAATTCATTTAGGCGGCATCAGTATCGTACATTCCCGCTCAATTTTTACATTTCAACTTTCTCCCTCCTTGCAATCAGATCTGGATATCCGCCATAGCATAACCATCAGTCCACCTTCTCCACCACCACTGTCTTCTCCAATGGCAGGGCAAAATCCTCTGAACTACTCCCGAACTCAGCGAATTGTTTTTATGATCGACCTCGGTCCGCTTCTACATCTCCATGGCCAAGCCACCTACCTCCAGTCCCTTCTCTCCTCAATTAGATTGCTTCTCTCCTTCCCGCCATTGGCTGAATCACTTTTCTCCTATAAGTTCTTCTTCTCTTCTCTATCTCCTCTTCTCTCCACCTCCGCCGTCCTCAAACTCCACTCAAATACCGCCCTGCGGTCGTCCTGCAACCCCAATTCACTTTCGTTTGACCGTCCAGGTGAAACCCTAGCTTCCCTCTCAGAAATTCTAAGTTCAATCGCCGACCTACAGGAATCACGAGAGTTTGATTCTGTGGCTGCCAAGGCGGATTTCGTTGCCACTTCGATGCTCCAGCTGATTCACGATTACGCTTGGGAAGTCCAGGATCTGCTAGGTACGTCATTTGACTCTGGTGATTTGGAGCTTTCTTCGGGCCTCGTTCGGTCCAATTTAGTTGCTTTATTTTCTCCCATTTGTAAATCTATTGTGGCGTTGCGTCAATATACGGGAGTAGATTTTGATGGGGATGGGGATTTGAATGATTTTGATTTGTTTAGAGATAGGTTTATAAAGACATTTGGACACGTAGCCAGCGCATTTTCTATGAGGGATATTCATCTTTGCTGGGTGGATATGAGCTTTGAGGTAGACTGTGACCCCAAAGAGGTTCAGTCTGATGAATTGAGGAGGTCGCCGGAGCTGTTTCAGCATGGAATTAAGACTTTAGGCTGGGGTTTCTGCTCGACTGGCTCAATTATCTTGGGATCTGCTCTTATTCCATTTGGATTAATCTATCCAAATATTGGGGTTCCATTGAACTATAGTGATCCAAGTGATAATCGAAGAGTTGCTGGTCAATTAAACCTTGAAATATTGGATGTCAAAGGAAGGCCTTTGCAATGCAAGTGCTGTGATCTTCAGTTGCTTGGTTTGAAAGCATTGCAGAAGATGGAGCATGTTGGCTTGATGATGAATTGGAAATCGTTGAAATTGGGAACTGGAAATTGTGGCCAATCAAAAACACTATGGGAATTTGCTGGTGATGGTGGAGTGCAGATTGATATTAGATCAATTCATAGATATGATAATGTAACAAAACCTGAACATTGCTTCTCTGATGTAGTTATGGTCTGTGAACTGTCAGGAGAATCTAACAGAAAGCTAGAGGCTTCTACCTCTGAATTCTTTGCAGATAAGGTTCTCCAGATATTAATGAAAGACACAAGTAGTTGTGTCCAGAGAAAATCTGCACCCATCTGGCAAATTCTCCTAAGCTTTTTGTATAGAGGAGGTTATTGGGCTCTTGTAAACATATCAAAATCTGATGGCAGCTTCTGCATGGGTTTGCTTAAACCTGTCAGTACAAATTCTTCCTTGCTCTATCTCCTAAAGGAGGAGGATTCAAATCAGATCTTGGCACATGACTCTGATAGACCAAATGGTAGGAAGCCCAAGGACAAACTTGACAGACATGAAGTGGATGAAAATACATCACTAGTAACACCAAGAGATGAGAGAAAACGAAAAATTAGAAAGCATTCTCAGAAATCTAATGATCTCTCCTCGAGCTTCTTCATCAAAGAAGCATTAAGCTGCTCTCATATGGAGCTTGAGGAAGCTTACTTTTCCATGAGTGGTGATACCTCAAAGAAGTTAAAGTTTCTAAAATGCTGGATGAAACAGGTGAGCCAAAGTAATCATCCTCGCCATTATAGAACTCATCAACCAAAGCAACATGTAGACAAGAAAGAAATGCTTGGAGAGAGAGTGAGAGTGGTGCAAGGAGAAAGTGAGCAACCACTTTCTTCATCTTCTCCACAAGCAGAAGATCTAGTACCGAATAATTCCCACACTCAACAGGATACCGATTCTTTATTCTCTGAATCTTCAGAATCATTTTTTAGCACTCTCCCTGAGAGAATTGAACAAGGTCTAGAATCTGGAGTTGATCTAGTAGCTTTTGCGCAGAGAATTGTGAAATCATCCATTTATTTATTACAAAAGAAGCTAGAAGTGGCTATTAACAGAGAGGTTCTTGGTTTGGCTGAAGTGTCTGATGGAAACACTTCTGGTGGAATAGTTGCTAATGAGCTCATTAAAATCCTGCTGCAAGCTCCAAAGGATTTGTCAGAGAAGCACAAACATAATGAACTATCATCTCGGGGGAATGGCTCAATGACAGCAAACTTGTCTTCTGTATACAAGATTAGAGTGTATCCTTTCACCCTTTTTATCTGCTTTTTTACTTTTTCCTTTTTTTAGAATGTGTAGATTTCTTGCCCTTTTTCTTCTACTGATATGGTTATGCTATTGTTCTAAATGAACTGTTTTGCTCTCTGAGACCCAATATTTCCTTAATGGATCAACAGATATGAATTACAAATTTTATTTAGAATGGAGATTCTTCAATCAGAGAATGTAGCTCGTATCAAAAAGTCCACTAAGCAGAAATTCGTAAAGCAAACTTGCTCCTTCCTGGAGTTTATTCAGTGTAATATGGAAGGAGGATTCTTTGGTGACTTCAACCTGAATGATTATGTGGAGACACTCATCAAAACCAGGTATGTGGGATAATTGTTGCATCAAAGTTCAGCACATTTTGTGGTTTGCATATGACCTAAAAAGGGAAATCCTTAGCTCCTGATATAATACCAATATTTTGGATAATTTTCCTCATACTCACTAGTCCAAACATTTTTATTTGGAACTTGATGCTGTCATTTTCCTCTTAGTCATGAAGTTGAGAGTATGCATGAATACATGTTGCTTATGTTAGTTTCCTCGTACTGTTAGCTGTAAAGTTGGAGAATTTCTTTATTCAATTGGCATTTCTACTCAAGTTAAGCTAACACTAATTGTTTGAGGCTTAATAATTGAGATAGTACTGCATGTGATTCTGTAGTTGATTACATGTATTTAAATGATGCTTTTTAGTTTCCACATCTCCTCAATTCGTTGGCCTGTGGCTTTCTAACCTGATATTTTCATCTTGTATTTTTGGTGACTCTAGCGCCAATGTTCAGTATTGCTGTGGTAGGATATGTGACTGCTCTTTGTACATTAACTTTTCTGCTGGAATCATATCAACAAATATATCATATTCCTGTTTTTGGTTACTCTAAATTTCTAATGTTTGCAATGTATTTCAGATGAGTTGTTTCTCTCTTTTCTTCACTTGGCTTTCCTTTTTTCAGTTACTGCAAAAATGGCAGGAAAGCAACAATATTGCCTGTAGATGCTTTATTATGATCTGTTGCAACTGTCATGGTCTATCCATATCTTGTAGTTATTGAAACTTATTTACTTTTCCTTACTGATCAATCTTGTAAGAGTTGGCGTGATAAACCTTACATATTGAAATAGTTTATCCATCTCTCTTACCTTTGTATCTTGCCTGTAAATGCCGCTTCTTAAACTTAGAAGGCAAATTTCACATTTGGAAACTTATAGGTACGAAGAAACCCTTGGAGACGTGATCCACCAAATCTACGAAAGGATGGATTTGCTACTCTTCCACGACGAAGAAGATGAGTCTCCAAATTTGTTGCTCATCAGTGAGGACAGCAACCAATCATGGAAGGAGAAACCGTGTAGAGAAAACTCGGCAAGTGATCACAACGAGAGAACAAGCGGGCCCCCTTCGTCAGAAGACTCGACATTCCCCTGGGGAAGAACTCCAGGATTTGGTAACAAAGAAGAGCCAGCAGAAGAGAACCACGCACAAATGGCAGATGAAGCTCGTGAGAGAAGAGAGAGGGCGAGGAGATTCTCATCTTTCACAAGAGGAGTGCTAGACTTGCAGAGAGTGTGGGCCCCGCCCAAGCAGTCAAAGCTTTCCAAGTCTAAATCGGGTTCTCTTCCAAAGCCGTCTTCTAGGAGGAGGCGTGATAAGAAGGAAAGCTATGACAAGGTATGTGAAACCCCAGAATCTGTGGAAAAAACCCTGAATACTAGTAGAGGAAGTCCATCAAGCTCCGTTTACAAGGCCTTGTTTCAAGATGATTAAGTGGATTCGGATCCTGTACAGTGATATGTTGAATGTGCTGCATGGTTCGCTATAGAAGCAGTTGCTTGACCTCTAATCAAGAGGATGCATATATACTGCCTGCCTGTTAATTTGAGTTATGTAGTTTTTTCTTTTTTTTTTTGATGTTTCAATCTTTCTCCACATCTGCATTGCATTATAGGAATTGTATTCTTTTTACATCAAGTAATTCGTTTTTATTATAGGTTGTGCTCTTGTAAACTGTTACGAATGTTGAGAAAACATTAGCGGCATATACAGATCATACGGCACCTCTGGTGAGGAGCTGAATCACTTTTCGGATAAATCTGGTGACATGATTTAACGTCAGTAAATCATGTCAAATTTATGAAATAACTGCTTAATGGCCAGGGCGTATTTATATCATGCATGATGCATGCATCACTTTTAGGATGGCTTAAAACATATACGGCCCTGTACTTTTGCCAATTTATCATTTAGGCACCTCACCTTTGGTTTGGACTTATTGAACACTTAAACTTAACAATTTAAACCTATTAAACACCTAGTCGTTGAAAATCTCATTGAGTGTAACACACGCGCGCTGACATGTCCCACTTTTTTGTCCACATGTGTGCCACATAAGCCTATTTTGCCACTTAAGTATAATTTATGCCACATAAGCCTATTTTGCTACCATTATTTTAATAAAATCAGAAAATAAAAAAAAATACAAAAAGGAAAAAAATTATAGAATTCATCTATAAGCCTATTTTGCCACCATTATTTTAATAAAATCAGAAAATACAAAAAAAATACAAAAAGGAAAAAAATTGTAGCTTTCATCTCTATTACTCGTCTTCCCCGACCGAAAAACCATCGCTATCCACCCACCACCACCTAGATGGCTAGATCCACCCACCACCACCGCTACCCAGATCCTCGCCGTCCCCAACTCCCACCTTCGATCCACCTCCGCCGCCGACGCCGCCCTCTCCGATGTCGCCCGCTACCACATCCTCCTCCGTTACCTCACTTGGTCCGATCTACACTAGATCCCCGCCTCCGACACCCTCGTCCCCACCCTCTTCCAGACCACCGGCCAACCTCGGCTCCCTCAATCTCACCTTCAACCCTTCCAACGGTGTCATTTCGCTCCAGCCCCCAATTTCCTCAATTCTCAACCCTAACCCTAATTTCAATTCCTCCGCCACTATCCTCTCCAGCCCCCAATTTCCTCCATGATCTCAGCCTCTGGCGAAATCGACGAGTTCGAGGCCGACGAGGCCTGCGCCGGCATCACCCTCTTTGTCCCCACCGACACCGTGTTCGCCAACCTTCCTCCCGTCGTCCAATTCCGGCGTGTTCAAGCGGTGGTGACCCAAACGGTTTTCGATCAGAACCCCGTCGCCATTTTCGGGATCTCCCACGTGCTCTTGCCGAAGGAATTTTTCGGGGATTTGAAGGGGAGATGTGTGAATTTGCAGATGAAGAATGTCACTAGTGACTATGCGATTGCTGATCCGCCGAATTTGCAGATGAAGAAAAAACATAAAAAAGAATAAAAAGAAAATAGAAATAGAAAAAAATAGAAAACAATAAAAAAAAAAAGAAAAATGAAATGTAAAATTCCTAATCTTCATTTCATCACACGCCAAAAAGAAAGTGAACTTCACTCGTTTTGCCACAACAGCGACCAGGTGTTTAATATGTCCAAATTGTTAAGTTTAAGTGTTCAATAGGTCCAAACCAAAGGTGGGGTGTCTAAATGACAAATTGACACAAGTACAGGGGGTCGTATATGTTTTAAGCCCTTTTCGGATGGATAACCGAATAAGAGGGAGGATGATTCCGTGACATACAGTGTCATGACACACTATTAAAATAATAATAAAGCTAGACACAAGTGGGCCTGCATTTAATTCTTGTAATAAAATTTAATTTTTTATTAATTCTGATTTGTATCCAAACCTAGGCTTGGATGGACCCACAATTTTAGGTTTAGAGTTAGGATTAAATGGGCTGCTAAAGTGGGCCAAAAAATCATACTACATTTTTAGCCCAATTCTCATGAATCAAGATTAACCCACTATCTTTCGACCAAAAAAAGATTAACCCACTATCTAAAATAAAGCCCAATCTAATATAACTTCATTTTGGCATATTTTTATCCGATCTCATTATACATTAGAGAGATTTGAAGACTTTCTGCTCTTTCACGTACGTGACTGTTCATCTTCCATTGACGACGTTTCACTTGAAGAACTTGAAGAAAGCATTGAGGTTGGTAATTCGAATTCGTGTGTGTTGCTAATTTAATGTGTCTTGTAATTTTTAATGCTTGAGAACATCGATCTTTAACGTCTTGTGTTTTGCTGATTTAATGTGTCGGTTGACCTTAATTCTTGCTTTACTGTTTTATTGCACTCCACAAAATTGATTGATGTCTATGGTAATGATATGAAATATGCAGGATTTAATGATTGCAAAGAGAAGGTTATTTGATTTAAATACCGATTTTTTGTGGAGGGTTACAATGAAGATGATTTTCCATTGATGGAATTAGACGACAGTGATGATTCAAGTCAAGAGGATGTGGAAGATCTAGATGAAAGAATCAATGATGATGTTGTGGACCTAACTCTTGAGAATGGTGATGCTGCTGTGGGTGGAGCTCTTGAAAACGTGGTCGGAGAACAAGATGTTGAAGCCGAGAATGTCACTGAGCCTTGTCCTGAGATGACTTTCGACTCTTGTGAAATGCTAGTGCGATTTATGCATGACTATGCCAAGTCGAAGGGATTCCAAATACGGACTAGGAATTCTTCTTTTAGTAAAGATGCAGCCGAGGTAGAGAGTATCACAGATCAGTATGCTAAATATATACGGTTGAGGATGGTATGTTCTAAAGAAGGTCAGTGTCAAACGACATCTAAAAATCTTGCAAAGGCTGTAGCTAGCACTCGATGCAGTTGCCCATTTAAGGTTAATGCATGTGCTTGTAGTGATAGAATCTCGTGGAGAATTAGCTCCCTAAACCTTGAGCACAACCATGAATGTAACCCAGAAAACTCAATTTTCATGCCTAGGTATAGACACATAAGTGGAGGGAATAGGATTATATTGCTGGATAATGACAGGGCTGGTGTTCCGGTGGCTAAGAACTACAACTCCTTTGTGGCCAGATATGGGGGGTCATAACAAAGTCCCCTTTTCTGAGAGAGATTGTAGGAATGCAATCAGTTCGGAACGAAGATTGAAACTTGGGAAGGGAGATTTTGCTACAATGAGAGATTACTTTGAAACCATGATGACAAACTCCTCAAACTTCTTCTACAGTTTTGATACAACGGATAATGGTGTATTGAAGAATGTTTTTTGGGTTGATGGACGTGCTAGGGCAGCTTATAAAGACTTTGGGGACGTCATATCCTTCGACGCCACATATGTCAAAAATAGATACAAAAAGCCGTTTGCTCCGTTCATAGGAGTTAATAACCATGGCCAATCAATTGTGCTAGGGGTTGCATTGTTGGGGAGTGAAGATGCCGAGAATTACATTTGGTTGTTTAAAACTTGGCTCAAAAGCATGAATAACAAACCACCAAAGGGAATAATAACCGATCAATGCAAAGCTATGGGTAAGTATCCTATAATTACCTTTGACAGTTTGATTTTTTGCAAAAATCTGATCATTCAAACTAACTATTTTTTCCTTTTGTTTTTCTTGAAGAAAATGCCATTGTTGAGGTGTTTCCCAATACAAGACATAGATGGTGCTTGTGGCATGTCATGAGGAATGCTAAGAAGCACTTGGAGAAAATTAAAGATGCCGATGGATGGACTCACATTGCAAGTGGATTGCATAAGGTATTGCATTTCTCATACACTGTGGCCGAATTTGAGGCAAAATGGGAAGAATGGATTTCTGAATTTAGACTCGAAAGGAGTAATTGGTGCAAGATCATGTTCGATAATAGGAAAAAATAGGATCCAATTTACTTCAAAAATGATTTTTGAGCTGGAATGTCGACTACCCAAAGGAGTGAGGGCATGAATTATTTTTTCAAAGGGTTTGTTAATGGTAACACATCCCTACAAGAGTTTGTGAAGCAATATGGAATGGTAATGGGCAAGCGTGCCATGGCTGAGGATAAGGCATCCTTTGATTCCATACACAAGCCACTACATTGTTGTACTGATCATGAGTTTGAGAGTGTCTTCCAAAAGGTGTATACCACGACGAAGTTACAAGAATTTCAAGACGAAGTGAGAAAGATTACACATGCAACGAAGGAGGGCATGAAAGAGGTTGGTAAAATCAAATTGTATGACATTATGGTCCGATGGTGGGCGGGTAATGATCCCAAACGTAGGATATTTAAGGTGTCTTATGATCCCGACACACGTGACGTCAAGTGTGATTGCAAAAAGTTTGAGTTCACGGGAATTATGTGCTCCCACACGCTTGTCGTATACATAGTGGAGGAAGTAAGGTTTGTTCCTGAAAAGTATAGACTCGATCGGTGGAGGAAGGACTTGCCAAGACAACACTTGAAGATACCGGTTCCCTACTATTCTTTGGACTCGATGAAGCCGGAAGAGATGGAAAGGTATGAGTCCATGAAGTCTGATTTCGAGGGCATTGCCACTCTCTCAATGACGAATGATCAGTTGTGTTCTATGGTAACAGGAGCTCTAGCAGATTTGAAAGGCAAAGTTCATCGTGCTTGTAACCGTTTGGGACTACCTTATGAGCCCATTGGCAACATTGGGGGAAAGTACCATAAACGTCGTGCTATCGATGATCATACTGTGATTGAGGCTAGCAGCTCGGCCAATGTGGAGGAGGTTGTGCGTGATCCTAATGATAGAAGGGGAAAGGGTCGATTGCATCTAGGCGAAAGGGGTTTGGAAATGACACACCAAAATATTGGGGACGTGGCAAAGGAACTCAACAACAACAAGTCCAACCCATCCACCCAATATTAGTAAGGGCTGGTTTACTTATAATTTGCTCCATATTTGTCTACTTACAACTGCCAACATATCTTACTTATAATTCACCTCTAATAGTTGTCTTATTCTCATGGTAGGTTCCAACACAACACTTGCCACCATTTCAAATTATCCATCAAGGCTCCAATCTTGCTCCTGGTGCATTTTATTATACATATGGGCAGCATCAATAGAGATGGTTTTCAAGTTTTCCATTCCAAGTTTTATCTTAGTGGATTTGATATTTAGGTTTAGGGTCTAGCTATTGGGGTATATGTTATTGCTGCAAACACTAAGTCACCCATGTGTTTCATTTGGATTATCACAGCTTGGATTAAAATTGGCATGTGTTGAGTATCGGATGGTGTGGTTGTTTTATAGCCCAACAAGATACCAGTTCGATCATTTATGTTATGAAAGCTTTTGAATCGCAAAAGCCCAGTATACTTTCATATGATCGATTTCATTGAAAAAAATGACCAAGAAAAAAACGTTTACGTCAAAAGAAACGATATCGCAATGAACGGGACTAACAACAAACATTTAGAGAAATTGTTTGCAGTACACAAAAATGACCAACATTCATACAACAATTCATAGTACTTATTAGTGCAACACAATGACCACTAATATGAAGTACATTACAACCGCAACTTTGGCGAGACAATGAAAAAATGAGATGATCTCTTTAACATCATTCTTCAATTCTTCTATATCATCTCTAGAAGCAATTTGGGTTTGAGAGGTACGTGAAACCTGACCGTCGAATACCCCAATTGACTCATCATACCATCAGAAAAAATTGCAGTGGTCACATTTGTAGAACAATCTGTTAGGGTTTCTTGGTGACCCTGAAACCCTAAGCGAAGCAATTGATGGTGGATGACATCTACAATACACATGGGTTTCTCTTAGGGGAGATCTCGTACTTGATGAGGAACCATGAAGATCCATGTCTTTTACTGAAATCAAAATCAACCAAGCAACCAAAAAAAAATATTATTTCACCACAAGATACAAAAAGCTCAAAAGATAGAAAAAATCTATAGATCTGATGGGAGGCTCAAAAGGACTTAATCTAAGTTCATGCAACAAAATGGAGCAACTACAAACATGAAAAAACCACATGCAATCAACATTCTAAATTTCCAAGCAAGAACACACAACAATTTTAGGGTTAGGGTTTAGAGTTTTGATAAGAAGAGAAAGCCCGATTGAAATATTGCGAGTACAAACAAGTTTTAGGGTTGCTCTGATATCACTCAAATAACTTACCTGCAGTCGGAGAAGGGTAATCGGAGAAGGGTAGTCGGAGAAGGTTAGTCGGAGGAGAAACAATCTATTCTTACTGCATCCACGAAAACATAAACCCCATCCACCCCAATTTTCAAAAGAAAACTCCCATAATTACCCAGGGTTAGCACGCGTCTTGAATCCACCAACCCCATCAATGCTCTCTTTTTTAGAACGCCTTGAGAAAACCAAACCCAATCAAAGGGCGTCGTTCCACCGTTTGCTTTTTGCAGACGGAACCCTAGACCCATCATTGCAGCCTGTAGGAGAATTGCAAGAGACGATGTTTTTTTTTGGTAGAACAATAGACGATTAAGAATAAGCAAGCGTTATTTGCTTTCATATTACATTATTTCCTAAAGTTTAGGGTTTATTTTATAGAGTATGTAAATAAATACTATACGTTTATTTTATATGTAAATAAAGAGATTCAAAACGTTTAGGTTATGGTTCATCACTTTAGGGTATCTATTTGTAATTGAAAAAAAAACTATAATCATACAAAACGTTTATTTTAAATGTAAATAAATACTATAGGGTTTTGTGAGAAAATAAATAACTATACAAACATTTAGGATATAATGTAAATACTATAGGGTTTTGTGAGAAAATAAATAACTATTTTATATGTAAATAAATTAATATCTTTCCTTTAAAGACTGTTGTGATTCTATTGTTTATTTTAAAATAATTATTTAAAAATTGAGTTTTTTATATTGAAAAGTATTTGTTTCTAGAATTAGTATGATAGCATAAAAAAATAATCTAATGATCTTCCTATCTATTATATCCAAAAATAAAAGATTGTTTAATAATGAAATTTTCTATCCTATATTATAAAAAACATGGATAAGAATTTATCATGTTATTTATATACATTTTTTCCATCATCTTATATGAATTGTATTGATTAGTTAATAAGTAGGACCTTATATGGGAAAAATGTCAAAAAGGGCACTCCTTGCCTTTAACCTAAATAACGAGATTTCTTCATATTTTGAAAAAAAACTGGAAAATGGTTTGCCTATACAGTATAACAAATCAACATCGATCCTTGTATTCTGCATTTTTAAATTTATTACAGTGCAATCATTGTCTCGTTAAATGAATGCCCAATTATAATTAATTAGTATTTAAATTTCCCAGATCCGAGTAATCCCAATTGTCAAGTAATGCTCTTTGGATTTGGTCGAGCTAATTTCTTCTCATTGTACAAAATAAGGCTTAAAGAGACCGAAAAAAAAAACAAAAAAATGGGTGGCTTTCGCTGGCCCAGTTTCGAACGCTAGACCTCACTAACATATGCGCGTACCTGGACCAATTGTGCCGCATTGGCAATCGATTTTTATAGGAAAAATTATTATTTTATACTTAATTCGAAGCTTTTGATTTAATTGAATAAATATATCAATATTAATTTATGAATTAGGGGGGCATTCTATGATCTTATGTGAAATCGTTACACTCTAGAATCGATCATATATTCTTATATGAAATCGCACTATGTTCCTTTCGGTTTGATCATTCTAATAAGAAATGGCGTTACATTCTTTTAGTCGTTCAGTCTTATAAGAAAGAGGAATATTTATTTAGAATCGATCATTCTTATAACAAAGTGTTACATTCATTTAGAGTCGTTCATTCTTATAGGAAAGCGATATATTCCTTTAGAATCGATCATTCTTATAACAAAGTGTTACATTCATTTAGAATCGATCATTCTTATAACAAAGTGTTACATTCATTTAGAGTCGTTCATTCTTATAGGAAAGTGTTATATTCATTTAGAATAGATTGTTACACTCTATATCAATTTTAGTGTTTAGGGTTTAGTGTTTAGGGTTTAGGGTTTAGGGTTTAGGGTTTAGGGTTTAGGGTTTAGATTGTTACACTCTATAAGAAAGCGATTTATTCCTTTGAATTTGATCATTCTCATAACAAAGTGTTACATTCATTTAGAATCGACCATTCTTATAACAAAGTGTTACATTCATTTAGAGTCGTTCATTCTTATAAGAAAGCGATATATTCCTTTAGAATCGATCATTCTTATAACAAAGTCTTACATTCATTAAGAATTGATCATTCTTATAACAAAGTGTTACATTCATTTCGAATAGATTGTTACACTCTATATCAATTTTAGGGTTTAGGGTTTAATGGAATAGATGTTACACTATAAGAAAGCGATTTATTCCTTGAATTTGATCATTCTCATAACAAAGTGTTACATTCATTTAGAATCGATCATTCTTATAACAAAGTGTGACATTCATTTAGAGTCGTTCATTCTTATAAGAAAGCGATATATTCCTTTAGAATCGATCATTCTTATAACAAAGTCACTCTTTCATTAAGAATTGATCATTCTTATAACAAAGTGTTACATTCATTTCGAATAGATTGTTACACTCTATATCAATTTTAGGGTTTAGGGTTTAGGGTTTAGGGTTTAATGGAATAGATGTTACACTATAAGAAAGCGATTTATTCCTTGAATTTGATCATTCTCATAACAAAGTGTTACATTCATTTAGAATCGATCATTCTTATAACAAAGTGTTACATTCATATAGAGTCGTTCATTCTTATAAGAAAGCGATATATTCCTTTAGAATCGATCATTCTTATAACAAACTCTTACATTCATTAAGAATTGATCATTCTTATAACAAAGTGTTACATTCATTTCTAATAGATTGTTACACTCTATATTCATTTAGAATCGATAATTCTTATGTGAAATTGTGACACACCTTTAGAATCGATCATTTCTATAAGAAAGCGTCATATAATTAATATTACCTCTAATAAAATACTATAATTTTTTATCATAGTATTCTATTTACCTAATTAATGATGAATGATATATATCTCTAAAGTTTACAATCACTCTCTCAAAAATTGATTAAAGTTACTAGTAGTGAACAAGTGTTACATTTTGTTTACTAAAAGATTAATTAAAGTTTTGTCTCTAGGCAAAAATAGCCCTCCTTTTTTACCAAAAAAAAAATAAAGTTTTGCCTTACCAACATAAACGTCATCAACCTCAACTACATTAAAACAGTGCAATAATTGCCTCGTTAATCGAATGCCCAATTGTAATTAATTACTATTTAAATTTCCCAGATTCGAATAGTCACATTTGCAATTAACGCTATTTGGATTTGGTCGATCTCATTGTTGATTGAGAAGTACTCCGTATAAGTTCTCAAGAGAGAGAAAAAAAACAAAAAAAGGGTGGCTTTCAATCGCCCCGTTTCGAACCATTGACCTCACTAACATATGCGCGTACCTGGACCAATTGTGCCGCATTGGCAATCGATTTTTATACCAACATTTTTTGTTTTATAATGAAGTCGAAGCGTTTGATTTAATTGAAAAAATACAACAATATTAATTTAAATGTTCCAAACAATTCATTATAATAACAATTGATGAATTAGGGGGCATTCTATGATCTTATGTGAAATCGTTACACTCTATAATCGATCATTTATTCTTATATGAAATCGTTACACTCTAGAAACGATACATTCCTCTCGTTTCGATCATTCTTATAAGAAAGTGTTATATTCCTTTCAATTTGATCATCCTTAATTATAACAAAGTGTTACATTCATTTAGAATAGATCGTTGCACTCTAGATCATGTTGTTTAGGGTTTAGGGTTTAGGGTTTAGGGTTTAGGGTTTAATGGAATAGATTGTTACACTCTATAAGAAAGCGATTTATTCCTTTGAAATTGATCATTCTCATAACAAAGTGTTACATTCATTTAGAATCGATCATCCTTATAACATAGTGGTACATTCATTTAGAGTCGTTCATTCTTATAGGAAAGCGCTATATTCCTTTAGAATCGATCATTCTTATAACAAAGTGTTACATTCATTTAGAATCGATCATCCTTATAACAAAGTGTTACATTCATTTAGAGTCGTTCATTCTTATAGGAAA
The DNA here is from genome assembly GCA_964016875.1 of Fallopia convolvulus. Classification (NCBI taxonomy): domain Eukaryota; kingdom Viridiplantae; phylum Streptophyta; class Magnoliopsida; order Caryophyllales; family Polygonaceae; genus Fallopia; species Fallopia convolvulus. The sequence goes on along the minus strand of OZ024718.1, from coordinate 62,957,775 downwards.
GCGCTATATTCCTTTAGAATCGATCATTCTTATAACAAAGTGTTACATTCATTTAGAATCGATCATTCTTATAACAAAGTGTTACATTCATTTAGAGTCGTTCATTCTTATAGGAAAGCGATATATTCCTCTAGAATCGATCATTCTTATAACAAAGTGTTACATTCATTTAGAATCGATCATTCTTATAACAAAGTGTTACATTCATTTAGAATCGACCATCCTTATAACAAAGTGTTACATTCATTTAGAGTCGTTCATTCTTATAGGAAAGCGATATATTCCTGTAGAATCGATCATTCTTATAACAAAGTGTTACATTCATTTAGAATCAAACATTCTTATAACAAAGTGTTACATTCATTTAGAATCGATCCTTCTTATAAGAAAGCGCTATACATGTGTAGGGTATAAGATACCCTAAACCCTAACCCTCCTATTTTAAGTATCTTATACTCTCTTTTTTTCGAAATACATACATGTTTTTTTTATATATACTTACTAGTAGTGTTACATTATTTTGAATGCATATATTTTACTTATTTGAATGTTCCCTAATAATAATTTTTATATCATTTAATCGAAAAACAAAAGTGTAACATTATTTTGAATGCATATATTTTACTCTAAAGAAAGACTCTATATCAATCATAAAGTCTTCTATGACGAAAATATAACTATATGTAAATTTGAACGATGCATGGGTTTGGAATGTTAAATATATATCCCCTAGATAACATATCTTGATTTTTAATTGATAAAATCCCTATTAAATTATGGGTACTCTTAAATTATTGCATTATACACCAATCGTCAAAAACCTTTCGAATCCACCTTTGTAGCATGCTTTTTTTTAATTAAATATCCTGTTTTTTTAAACGGTGCAATCAATGCCTCGGAACCACAAGATTAATTTTGTATTGGCTGATTTAAATTTCCCACAAAACCCTAAACCTATTTGTTCATTAAAACGTTCATTTTTTATTAATGACATTATACTTAACGCTCTATTATAAATACACCTCATTTAGAATCCTCCACTATCACTTGTCTTCAACCCTCAACTACCACAAAACGAAAATGGCACAAAAGAGCCCAAGAACCCCACTTGACGCCACCCAGGCTCTTGAAGAAGTGCCCGCCACTCCAATATCTGAAACTGGCCTCATGTCCATGTTCAACAAGGCGCAATCAACAGCCAACAACCTGACATTCCAAACCACGATGTTCTATGTTCGACTTCTACGCAAGGGGCTTGCGGCTAACACGAGGAAGGTCCTAGCGGAGGATCCACCTTTGGTGGATCTACTGATGCTCTTCGAACAAGAACATCAAGTATTTACCGCACCCGGAGGCCAGGTGACACCAAAACGACTGATGCCACTAGATGCATCTACACCTCCGAGCGGGTCCAAATCGGCTCGTAGGTCTGGAAGGAAGAAGAGCCTCCCAGCTAATGACGATGGAATACCGAAGATCGATCTCGAGTAGGATTCTTGCATTGGCTAGGGGCAACATCTGTCTTGTTGTTGTTGTGCTTTTTTTTTCATTCCCTAAATGCACTCCTGGAGTGCATATTGTTGTCTTTGTTTTTTCGTAATGAAATTAAAGTTAGCCCCTTAAATCCTATCTTTTAATTTGGTTAAATACTCGTATATTTACTTTGGTTCCTTTGTTTCAAATTAGAGATATGGTATAGAATGATAGTGACAACTTCCTTAAAGTGCTTAAAATCACCCTAAAATTGCATAAATTAACCTATTTGGAATACTAAACCAAGGTTTGTTATTGGTAGATAGATCCTCAATAGTCATGAAAAAAATCATAAAGTACTTTCTACCAAAAAAATCATAATGGAAAGTACCAAATTTCAAATACTAAACTAATAAAGATTATGGTTTATATTTATTTTAACCAAGGTGGTAGGTAAAATAAGCATTTAATTAAATAAGGCTTTACTTAGCATTGACAAAAAAAATCAATAGGTTCTATATGTTTCCTAATAAATTTATATTATTTATTAAAATTAATTTACCCAAATGTTTTGTTACCATAACAACATATTAATTTGCTCTATTATAGAAACCCTAATTCGAACCCGGTTTCCCAAAACCCGCCCGCATAATTGGGCTTTAGTATAAACGGGGGCCCAACCCAATGGAATGGATAATTGCAATTGTAATTTGAATCGTCGGTTAATATTCATTTAATTAATTTAGTAAATTCATAAAATAAACCGCGTTAATAAAGTGGGAGAGTACTTGTCAGAATTCGGTCACTTCAACTTCTCTTCAACTTCTCTGTCACTTCATCTGCTTCTTCCTTCCTCTGTTGTGAGCTTGAAGTGGAGCGCGATAGAAGGAGAAAATCTCTTCAAGACTTCAACCCTCCCAAGTTAGAGTTTTTAGAAATTAAGGTACTCTTGAACCCTTCTTGGCATGGTCCATTTCTTCTTCCTCTTCCCTGTGGTGTGAATCGATTGTGTTTTTTTACACGCATGAATTGGGTTAGGGTTTGGGTCTTTATTACATCAATTGGCATGTTCATGTGTTGCATTCGATTTTGTTTTAAATCTAGTCTAAAAGTGTTGTCCTTTGAGGTTGTTGGATGTTGATTTTGTTTATTGATTATGTTTAGGGTTTGGTCTTGTAGTCGATTGAGTTCCAAAGGATTTAATTCATCATTCGATTGAGGAAGTCATTTATTGATTGTGTTTAGGGTTTAGGGTCTTTGTAGTCGATTGAGTTCGAAGTGGAGACGATACAAGATTGAAATCTAGGTTTTATGAGAATGTCCTTCCTTTGCATGTTGTTTCTCTGATCTAGGGCTATACTATTTGTCCTTAATTGATTGTGGATGTGGATATGATTTCTTGATTTTGTTTAGGTTGGTTACATCCTCTATGTTTGTTTTCTAAATCTGAAATCAACTGAACCATGAGCGGTTATAATCAGTTCTCAATTCAAATGTGAAAAACATGGGTGAATTGTCATCTAAATAAGGAAAGTATGGTTCCCTTGTTGCTATAAATTCGTAGAAAAGTGCTTTTTTGGTAAATAAGGAAAATATGGGGCAATTGTTTCTATAAATTCTTAGAAAGGTGTTTTTTTCTAAATAAGAAAAAATTTGGGTCAATTTTTGATATATTGGGTAAATAATCAAAATATTGGTCAATTCATGAAAATATGGGTCAAATGTCACTCTTTTTTTTCATTACTAATTTGTAAAAAATACTAATTTTGTTCATATAGCACACCTTTCATTCTTTATAGTCCCTGCTTTACTAATTTGATGTACACACAAATGTTTAGATGTCTAAGGCCCATGCGGATCTGGCCCAAGCACAGGCAGAGCTGGCCCAGGCACAAGAGGAGATGCTCAGGGCACAAGAGAAGCTGGCCCAAGCACAGGAGAAGCTGGCCCAGGCTCAAGAGGAGATGTCCAAGGCAGGGGAGGAACTCGACGACGTTCAATCTGAATCCACTGACATAGATGAATCAGATATTGATGAATACGTTGACAAGCCCGACGGACCTTACAACAGACTTGTTCAAGGAAAGGATAAATTCAGGAGGAAAGATGGCTCCCTTCAATGCCCCTACTGTCTGGGTAGGAAGAAGCAAACCTACAACGTCCGAGAGCTCCTCCAACACGCTTCTCAAATCTCCAACGGCACGGGAAAGAAGAAATCGGAGAAAAGGAAGGTCGTGCACCGTGCAGTGGAGAAGTATTTGAGAGCTTACATGACGGACGAGGTGTTGGAGCTTGAGGAGGCCACAAAGGAGAAGAAGATGTTGAAGAGGAAAAGGTAAGGTGTTGGTGTTGTCGGTTTTAAGTTCTTTTGTTAATATGTTTGAAGGTTGTTTTGAAGACTTTGATGGATGGTTGTTTGGATGGCTAGAAGACTTTTTTTTATGGTTTTGCTGGGAGGATATTTGGCTGAACAATGGTGGTTGGGATGGTAATTCTGGTGGTTTGGATGAAACAATTTGATGGTTTTGTGTGATACTACTATATGGGCAGTAAAAGCCCTTTTATGGTTATAATTTAGGTTGTTTTGGCTGTGGATATTACTTGTGATTCTAATTTGCTATGTTATGCTGCATTGTCTTTTGATTTCATGTTTTTGATTTCTGGTGCTTGAGATGATTCTCAAGCAAGGAAAAACTAAAAGGAAATTTACTCTTGTTGACAATTATGTGTTAGTGTCAAACTTGTTTTTTGCCAATGGTAAACATATACATACCAATGCCATAGCACTAATACCATTGCATGAGATCTACACCAAATAGAACTATGAAATTTGATTGCATATTTATTAAAACTTGAGGTACAAAAACTACTCATCAATGGCACACAAAATCATCACTACAACTAATAACTCTCTTATTGCATTTGTTTTCTCATCATGTTTCAATAAGGCAAAAAAGGATGTGATCAAGCACAAGACATCAACACTGCAAAACTGCAAACTGTATTCCCTCAATTCATCAAGACCACCAGCTTAAACATCCAATTCCAAATCATGATTCATCAATTGACCCTAATCCATCTGATTTTATCTCTCGTTTCCTTTCTTTTTGTATTTTATCTTGTTTAAGTACCAGGAAAATTGCAATTTCATTAGCCCCAAACACAGTTTATCCAGAAAAAACCATTTGGAAAATATAAATTCAAAATCGCGTTCATATGCTAGCAGACATCATCAAATTGAATTCAAATACAACTTACTGTTCAATTCATAGAAAAAAAAAATCATTCACTACAAAATTTATCACATGAGAATGAAGGGGGTGATACCGGGATTTCATCGATTATGAATACCCCAGATTTGTGTCCTTTCTCCCAGCACCTCTTCACCATATCTCCACAGCAGAGTGAGCGACGAGATCGAAGATGACGACCATCTTGAGGATAAGAGCATGAATCGACCCCTCGTCCATCGTAGCCTGCGACGACAACCGCTTACCCGAGTGCTCCACCATTTCTCAGATCTGGATTTTCTTCATCGAGTTTGATATTGTACTCGAGTTTGATAGAGATCTGAATATATGATATATGTTAATGAATTTGGACTATATGTTATATTAGCCCATATACTATTCCTGATAGTAAAATATAAGCCCATATACTATTATTGATTAGGACCATTATTTATTCATAATGTAAGCCCATTTGATTTTACCTAAGCCCAATAACCTAAAGCCCATACAAAATAGCCCATCTGTGATACAAACCTAAACCCGACCCTATAGGTTTGGTGTACCCTTAGCTAAAATTAAAAAAAATTAAAAAACGCCGACCTCTACCTACTTTTTCTACTTTTTCTCTTCTCTCTCTTCTTTTATTATTATTATATTCATTGTGTCATGACACTTTGTGTCATGCAAACAATTTCCGAATAAGAGTATCCATTCTTTTTATTTTGTCAATGGTAACCAGATTTTTTTATTGAGCATCCAATGTTAATCGGATATTGTCACCTTTTATGAATCATAACTATAACCTAAAGCGGAGGTTAAAAAAATTATTAAACAACACATGTCACTTTTAGATTCGACCACACCCCTCTTTTTATTAAAAAATAATCTTTTATTTTTGGATATGATAAATTCTTATTCATGTTTTTAGAATATAGGATAGAAAATCTCATTATTAAACAATCTTTTATTTTTGGATATGATAAATAGAAAGATCATTAGGATATTTTTTTATGCTATCATACAAATTCTAGAATATTTATTTTATTTTTAGATAGAATTGTTTTTTAACTAAGAATTTATATTCTAAAATAATCGTTTTTTTAGAAGTTGCCTTATCTTTTTAGGTATATCATAACAAAAATTTATATTTAAGCATTTACATAATTATTTTTCTCGGATAATAAATATATTTGAAAATATTTTATTATTAATATTTTATTTAAGAAAAACCCGTACAAGGTACGGGAATACATACTAGTTTTTATCTAATTAGCTAGGAGCCAAAAAGATTTAGTAATTATTTGCTATAGTTAGATTGTTATCTTTAACGTCAGTAATGGATAAGAAATTAAGAATCTTATTTATTTATTTTTTAAATTTTATTAGTTTTATTTATAAAAAAAATTAACTTCTTATTTTAGAATTTATGCATGTTGTTTTAAAACCTTAGTCTTTAAAAATAGACTTCTTTTTATGCAATAGATAAATATAGATATGTTTTTATTTGGTCGAATAATAAATATATATGTTTTCTATACATATATTCAATGTTCCATAGTTTGAAGATCTCCTATCAATCCAATAATAAAAAATAAAAAAAAGGATCTCCGATCAATAATAAAGGAGGAGGAAATTTAATATGAGATCAAAAGTCTAGGTTTTTGCTCTGCCTTTAGTGCAATAGCGTCCCATAACCATAAGCGCTCTCGGTGACAATGAATTCATCGATTTACGACGTCCAAGTCGGCGCGAGAACCATCCGCACAACCGTCACGGCAGATCCCACTGACGTCAACAATTGGCTCTTTGACGTCAGCTACTCCTACCGATTTAATCCGACGGTCGTGATCGGCCTCGACGCGGAGGGGAAGGGCAACTGCCGCCGCCGCTCCGCCGACGTAGTCGCCACCCTCCAACTCTGCGCCGGAAGCCGCTGCCTGATCATTCAACTCCGCCACCTCCGCCACATCCCGGACTCACTGCGGCAGTTCTTGAACAACCCGAGGCACGTGTTCGCCGGCCTGGAGTTGGCCAGCGACGCCGCCAACCTCCTGGCGGACCACGGCCTGGTCGTGGGGAACCTGTACGACGTGCGCGAGGCGGCGCTTGAGGTATCGCCGGAGAGGCTGTCGACGTGGCCAGGGCTCAAGAAGGTGGCGAGGGAGGTGGCGGGGATCGTGCTTGAGAAGCCGCGCCACGTGACGATGAGTGATTGGGGGAGGGGAGTGCTGACGGAGGAGCAGGTGGAGTACGCGTGCTGTGACGCGTTCGCTTCATTCAGGGTCGGTCAGATCTTGTATTTCGGCTTCCCATGGGGCGACACTGACGCCGAGTCCCTTCCTACACGGCGCATTACACCAGTTCCACGCTATTTTTGATTTTTTTTTTTTTTAAAAAACATTAGTAAAATTTATTCAACTAGAATTTCATATATGCACTTTTGTGCTACTTTAGGTGTTGTTTTCTTTTCTTTTTCCCACTCTCAATCTCGATTTTTAATACTTTTGATTTAGACTGGATATATTGTAGAGACCTTTTATTCTACTAATGTAGTTGTTTTTTGCATATCGTTTAAAAAAGATTCGAACCAAAATACTAGACAAATATTTAAGGAAATTTAATAGAGTTACTATTATTTCTTTCTATGAATAGCACTATGGCAGCAATCCATTTATATATTATAATAGGCATAAGGGAGCTTGACTGCAAGACCCACCCGTCGAGCAAGGACGAAAGTCGGCCTTAGTGGAAGGGTCGCCGCTCAACGGATCAAAGTGACTCTAGAGAGAACATACTGATCCAAGGGCATCAACTTTTTATGATTATTATAATAATAATTAAATAATTATTTATAATAAAATATAGTAGGTATTTTTCAAACACAATAATTCATGTCAACTAGTACTCACTAGGTTGCAAGTTCAACCCAATCGGGTTCAAGTTAGACGGGGTCGAGTCATTCTATGACTCATTGATTTTTAAGTCGGGCCGCGGATTTTTGTTTCCTAGAACTCCAAGAGATAGGAGTCCTTCCAAGATAAAGAATGTACCCTGTTGTTGAGATGTAATCGTCCCTATCTCCAGCCCAATCAGCATCCGAGAAGGCATGAAGATTAAGTGGAGATGAGGATGAAATAGAGATGCCAAGATTAATAGTGCCCGCAAGATAGCGTAATAGACGCTTGAGAGCGGACCAGTGCTCTGTGGTAGGGGATTGCATAAATTGAGAGAGTTTGTTGACACTGTAGGCAATATCAAGACGAGTGATGCACAAGTATTGAAGACTACCAACAAGGGCACGATAATATGTTGGAGAAGGAAGGGGTTGGCCTGAATTGTTTTGAAGAGAAATGGACGCTGATATGGGTGTGGAGGAAGGTTTAGTGGAGGCCATTCCTGTTTTGTTGAGCAGATCAGTAACATATTTTCTTTGGTTGAGGAAGATACCATCAGAAGTTGGAATGACTTCAACCCCTAAGAAATATGATAGGGCGCCAAGATCTTTGATAGAAAAGGTGGAGCCAAGGTCACGGATGAGTGTTTGTATGATAGAGGGGTTGCTTCCCGTGATTATAATGTCATCAACGTAAACAAGTAAGAAGATGACATGACAACCGCGTTTGAATATGAACAAGGATGTGTCGGCAACTGAGTTTTGAAAACCTTGACGGAGAAGAAATTGTCGAAGCTCATTGTACCACGCTCGTGGTGCTTGTTTGAGGCCATAGATAGCTTTTCTGAGTTTGCACACATGATGGGGATTTGTTTTGTCAACGAACCCCGGGGGTGTTCCATATAAACGTCTTCATGAAGCGTGCCTTGCAAGAATGCGTTGTTTACGTCTAATTGATGGAGTGGCCAGCCTCGAGAAACCGCAAGAGCCAAGATGACTCGAACCGTAACTGGTTTAATCATAAGACTAAATGTCTCATAGAAATCAAATCCAGGTCTTTGATGAAACCCCTTTGCAACTAGTCTCGCTTTATACCGATCAAGAGAGCCATCTGGTTTATATTTGATCCGAAAGACCCACTTACACCCAACGAGATTTTGATTGGGAGAAGGGCGTACTAGCAACCAAGTATTGTTTGAACAAAGCGCATTGAACTCATTTTGCATGGCACCACACCAATCCTGGTCTTTAAGGGTCTGAGTTATGTTTTGTGGTTCTTTGAATGGGGAAAGATGGGTATGAAGGTTGAGTTTTTGAATGGGTTTGAGAATGTTGTTTTGTGAACGGGTAACCATGCCATGTTGTCGTTGTATAGGGTTGTTGGAAGAAGAAGAACTTGTGGAAGATGTCGACTGAGTGGTGGAGGGAGAAGTAGAAGTTGTCGTTTGAGTCTGAGATGTGGAAGGAGAGATAGGGTTTATGTTTGGGGAATTAGGGTTTTGGGCTGCGTGGGTGAGTGAGGGCGCGTGCGAGTGAGATTGGGCTGGCATCTGTGAGGGAGAATGGGTTTGGTAGTTCTGGGCTTGATGGGAAAGGTTTGGTGATGTAGGAATTTGGACATTGACGTTGGCAGCGGAATTAGGGTTTGATGGCAGAGGGGGCGGCATCAAGAGGATTGGATTGGCTGGTTTGTGAATATGTAGGTGGCATCCAAGGAAGTTAAATTGAACCCCATTCACTTCCAACAAACGCATCAGGTGAGGGTGATTTGAGAAGCTTATGAAATGGGAATGTTGTTTCAAGGAATTTGACATGTCTCGACGTATAGATTCGGTTTGTAGATGGGTCAAGACATTGATAGGCACTTTGGTTGCTCGAATAACCAATAAACACACATGGTATTGATCAATTTTCAAGCTTATGAGTTGTATATGGTCGTAACCAAGGAAAACATAAACACCCGAAGCTTTTAGATTTCAAGTAATTTGGCTAACTTTTGTAAGAGTGTAAAAAGGAGTTTTATTATGCAAAACCATTGTTGGAAGTCTATTAATTAAATAGACAGCCGTTAGTAATGCATGAGGCCAGAAATCAAGAGAAATTTGTGCAAAATTAAGCAAGGAAACACCGGTTTCAACAATGTGGCGATGACGCCGTTCCGAAATCCCATTATGTTCCGGTGTATGAGGTGGTGTGGTTAAGTGTGTTATACCATGCTCTCCTAAAAAGGATTTTAAGGCAATAAACTCTCCACCATTGTCACTGTAAAGAATTTTGATTTTTGTTTTGAAGTAATTTTCGGTTAGAGCCTTGAACTTCAGAAATATGGAAAAAGTATCCGATTTTTTCTTAAGAGGATATAACCAGGTATAACAAGAGAAATGATCCACGAATATAACATAGTATTTAAAACCATCATAAGAATAAACCGGAGATGTCCAAACATCTGAGAAAATTACTTCTAAGGGATAAGTAGAGCTAATAGTTGAATCATTAAAAGGGAGTTTATGACTCTTGCTAAGATTACAAGCAATACAACGTGATTGTTGAAAACAAGAACCTAAGTTAAGTCTTTTATTCAGAAATTCCATGGCTGTTGTAGAGGGATGACCAAAAGTGTGATGAAGAACTTCTGCAAGATGAAGGCTAACGGTATTGACGGTTGGGTTCCGACTTGGCCACACGTAAACTCCATCTTGGCAGGGTCCTTCAAGGATTGTTTTTCCCGTAGGAAGTGCCTTCACATAAAAACGACCGTGTAAGAAAAGAATGCCACAATCATTATCGGAGCAAAATTTTGAAACCGAAAGAATGTTTTTAGACATTTTTGGAACACAAAGCACGTTTTTAAGTGTGAAAGTAGTAGTTGAGCCAAGTAATGAAAGAGAGCCAAAGTGAGAGAGTTATAAACCTTCGCCATTGCCAACATACAACTCATCCGGTCCCGGGTATGGATAGTGAAGGGCAAGGTTGTTGAGATCATGAGTGACATTGTGGGACGCACCACTGTCGACAATCCTTTGTTGAGAGGGTTGGTTTGTGGTTACCACATTGGCCTGGGCAGGAAAGCAGGAGGAGGATGGAAGTCGGACATGGGGATAGTCTCTTGTGAATTGTGCACATTGAGAGACAACATGGCCTTTTTCTCGGCATATTTGACAATGGCCTAGAAAAGGTTTTGGTTCACGGTTTTGTTGTTGTGGAGGGTGTTGTGGTGGGGCTGGGTTTTGGTAATTTTGTGGAGGTTGTGGGAGATATTGTGGATTGTTAGGATACCAGTGTTGGGGTGGGTTTGGTGATGGATGTTGTGGTTGCCATTGCATATAAGTAGAAGACGGTTTGTTTTTCTTACCAGGCTTAGATTGAGCGGTTAAAGCCGAGGCTATTGTGTCTGGAGTTGCTGCAGACTTGAGGTTGTTCTCATGAATGGTTAATTTTTCATGGAGTTCTTCAAACGAGATTGGTGTATCTCGCATGTTAACCCCTTCAACAATTGACTTGTAGTTGTCATCGAGGCCCTTAAGGATATAATCCGTAAGATCCTCTTGATTGACTGGCGCTTGAAGAGAGGCAAGAAGATCTGTCGAGGCTTTGATGGCATGCATATATTCAGCAATGGACATCGAGCCTTTCTTCATTGATTGGAGCTTGGCCTTAACTTGCTTTTTGTGACCCTTGGACACCGTGGCATATGTTTGCTTCAACATAGTCCACATGGACCGTGAATCAGCAGCTTGTGTAACTAGACTCGCCACTGGGGTTGTGAGAGTTCCAAGGAGAGCACCATAAAGAATCTGGTTTTGTCTCTCCCATGTAAGGAACGTCGGGTTTGGCACTTGGAGTGCATTAGGGCCGGGAATTGTTTTTGATGGTGCAAGGTGTGAACCATCAAGTAATCGGTATAGACCAAAGCCTTTAAGTGTGGCTTCGATTTGGGATTTCCAAGCAAGATTGTTTGTGGAGGTGAGTTTGATGATGTTGATAAACTGAACAATAACAAAGGGGTGTTCAAGTTGATGTGGGTTTGGCAAAATAAGGGAAGACTCGGCCATGATTGAGTAGTTTTGTGAAGAGAGGATCTGTTAGGCTGATACCATATAGATAATATAAATGTGACTCTTGTTTTTTAATGAGAAGCAATAAGCTTAAATACATGAGAGAATGGAACCCTAATGGCAATTGATCTTGTTAGCCAAGATATGCTTCCATAGATAGCCGAGATATGCTCCCATAGATAATATTCTAGCAATAACAATATTGCATAAAATAGATATGTAAAGATATGGATCCTAAATAGAGGAGACAAGATATTCTATCTTAGGATACACAATAATACACATCAATAGGTTTCAGCCCTTAAAATATCAAGAGTTCCGGTCAAGTTTTGACAACTCTATAATGGCCTATGCAACAATTAAAGTTTGGTAAGTCTATCGAGAGTTCATTGGCACACATTGATAATTTAATTTTGAAAAGTTTTTATAGAGATGAGATCCGTTTGTTTCTATACCAAGTACTGGACCCTATTTTTGAGTTGGGTATGAACTCAAGATTTTTGAGTTAAGTATGAACTCAAGTATATTTAACTAGTATGAAAATCATTCATTCCCATCTCCTTAGTAAAAACAAACACTAGTATACCAACGGTGCATTGGCGTAGCGGCGTTGGGGCTACGCTTGGTAGGACGAACCGTGTGTTCGATTCCCCGCAATGTCGTTGGGAGGGGTCTGCCGTAATCCCATTCAGTACCCCGGTCTGGACGTAGCCCGTACGGGTGAACCAGGCGCGAGAGCAAAAAAAAAAAAAAAAAAAAAAAAAAAAAAAAAAAAAAACTAGTATGATTTTGACTCATTCCTAAACCCATTAAAAAACTAAAATAAACAAACAAAAATCACGTATACTAAATGTAGGCATATTAATGTGTTTCCATGGTGCACAATTTTCATTTCAAGTTAATAGAAAATTAATTAAATGACATATTGTCATATTGACACAATATCTATCAACATGCTCTCAAAATTTCCTAAATCGAAAAGGTCACGAGTGGCTGGCTGTGTGTGTTTTATTCCAAAACTCTCGTACCAGATATTGTTTTCCACCACGAAACCAAGAGCATTAATATTCGCAAAGCCTATAGTATGTATCATTATCAATTCGTAGGAGTTAAATGCATGCTGTAATGCAGTAAACATGTACATATCCAGCGGATTTTCATCTTGGAAGGTTTGATTTTTTAATTTCTCCATATATTGAATATACTAGTATCCTTGTATTGGTCAGGATCTAGACTCCAAAAGTGCTAATTAAGCAGTTGCCCATCAACAACAACACTTGAGAAAATAGGATGCAGGACTCTGGAACTGCAGGAAGACCATCTACCGATCACAACTTCACTGGTTTACTCGGTCGTCAGGGGAGTCGTCATCTTCTGCCCTGCTGGCCAACTTGACAATATCTTCCACAAGGATCTTCCCATCTGATAAATCAAATCCAAAAAAAAAGTCAGCAGAATGTTATCAAATACATGCTATGAAACCCAGATTTCATATTCAGAGCACAGAGAGGAGCGATATGACATGATACCTTTGTCTTTAGAAAGGTTACTGATGAGCTCTTGCACGCCGTCCTTGCCAAATGTACGCTTCAAGTACATAGTAGCAGCTGCCACCTCTTCAGGAGTTACCTTTCCATCATAATCCCTGCAAAATTAACTCATTAAGTATAACGCTATTTATTCCTCTAGCACAAAAAAGGCTATGTTTTCACATTCAATTCCTATTAAGAACTTTAAGGAGCTTATATTATCTTCCTACCAAAAAAATGAACATTTTCCAAACGAAGCCTAATAACACTAAAGCTCCCATATCAGCTTGTATATGACTATATATGATACAAGTAAAACCACATTTTAGCTAGTAGCTGACCTGTCCAGTAGCTGCCAGCCATCACCAATTTTAGCATCCACGTCGTCGATTTCTTTCTCAAGGGTATGAAGCATAGCATCAATCTGAAAAAAAATAATGTTAAAAAATTCAATTCAGATAATTGTTACCAGAACCTATCTGCACCATACAAGAAAAAGGTTATTTTGCTTACTCGGTCTTTGAGTGCATCAGTGACCTTGTCGCCAGGAGCTGGCTCAGCAGCATCTTCACTTTCCTCGCGAGCAGCTTTGTATGCTTTAATGGCATCTGCTTCTCCTTCTGTACCCTTTTTCTCTACCATGCTGTTATAAAGTTCTATCTGCACATGATAAATAGTAAATGGAAATGAGCATATGTGATAAGTTTCACAGAACAAATGCAGTGGCTAGATTGCATAAAAACAAGAACAAAATCACAAGTATGACACACGCAAGAAAATAGCATTTAGTATACAGGGCATGGCATAAGTAATATAACAGCACAAAATTTAAAATAAGCTTTACAAAAAAGAAACTACAAAAGAAAATAAATTTATAAAGTTCAACGTACATAAACCATATATTCAAAGACAGAATACATCAACAGGCCCTTGAACTTTCACACTTTTGTCAACCACCTCCCCGTACTTTGGGGGTTTGAAAAAAAAAACCTTGAACTATATAAAGTGTGAAAGTTCAAGGGCCTATATTCAAATTCTAACATCAAAAAACAAGAAAATAAGCATTCTTATGAATTATGATTGGAGCGGAAAATAGGAAAAGCAACATGCTTCTGAACTTGATTGATTGGGATATTATAAGCATTATCACCTTTGCTAGATATCCTCTGAACGTCTAAACACTTCTTCCTTTAAAGAAAATTAGGAGACTTTTTATTTTGTGTGCCTAATATGTACTCATGCAGTCCATGTGTGCACGTCACACATAGTAAAACCTTTTGCCACTGCTCTATCAACATAATAATTACTGAAGATTTATGAATAACAAACTTAGGAGAGTGATTTTCATCGTCATCTCAATAAGTTTCTATAATAGTGTCTGTGACTGGCTAGTTTTCTCTTTTCAGGAAAAAAAAATTATTTGCTAACACACCATGCACAGACAGGGGGGAGAGGATTAAAAAGTTCCTTTTTCTAGGTCACAAAACACTTGGCCAAATGAAAATAAACAAAAATAGTTATAGAGTTGTTTTAGGGTAAATACCTCCTCTGTTACTAGTCTCAGGAATTCTTCACGTTCTCTGCTTACCGACTGCAAATACATAACAAGAAAACAAATTAAGAGGGTTAAATCACTAATATGTTTAGCCACCAAAATGTACTCAACAGGAATTAAGAAAGCAAAAGATTTAGGTTTCATTTGGCACAGTGAATGTTGCGCCAAACAAACTCTTAAGATAGCAGTCATACAGATGCAGATGCCAATACTGCCAATGCACGACTGAGTTCACAAAGTTGTTCTTGTTTTTCAATTGTCTTGGCTATTGCTCGCTCATGTGCTTCTTTCGCAGTTGCAATGTTCATTTCCTTCAAAGCCACATCCTCCTCACTGACTGTAGATTCCTTCAATCTAGCTTGCTCTTCTTCCATGTCTTCTTCTTCCTCCTATCAATAGTTTATATAGTATCTAATTAAAGGCTATAAGCAAGCAAGAAAAGTTCAATATACAGTATTTGGTAATTTTTCAAAGGAGACAACATAAGCAAATAAATGTGTCCCAACTTGCATTTAAAGAATATATTTAACTCGAATCATACATATAATAAAAAAAAGGAACTTGGATAAATAATGTAACAAATGTCAATTACTGACTCATGAGTAGAACAAGTTTTGCATTTCCCTGTCCTAGTAAGTTTGTGTTTGGTCATGTTAATTATGTCTCAGTCTTCTTCAACTCTTCCACCTGATGCACTGCAGACTGGTATTATGAGCTTCAGAATTTATTTGTATTCTTTTGGAGTCATTTTCAGAATTATATAATTATAAGAAGTCAAATTGAAACCCAATCATCGTTATCCACACCAGATGCAGGTTAACTTTATATAAGTGACGTATTATCATCGAAGTTCCCTTCGCTACATTTTTTTAATAATTCCCCCTATATATATTACTGACAACCAAGTGCAAGCAATTATATAACACTTTACTGCAGACAGCTAGAAGAAAAGCACATGATAAATAACGGCATGAACTTTTTTTCCTCTCTACACAAGAATGGCCATGAATTCAAATGTGAGAAGTAAGGTCTAGCAATCAATATACAAACGGAGTAGATATAAATTACTAACCTTAATGAGTTCCTCTTCCTTCTCAAGGAATTCTAACTTCCTTCTTCTCTCTGAAACAGAATCTTCCGAAGGCAAAGATGTGACACCAACAGTTTCTACCACCTCATCTGGAAGAGAGGACAATGTCGCTTGAACTGCTTCTTCTGGCTTCACCTTTCCAGAAACCATAAATGCTCTAAAATCGAGGATTCAGACAATTCAAGAAACAGGTTGAGCATATGCAATATGTATGGGGGACAAACAAACAAATTTCTAGGCCCATAAACAGAACAATGAGATTAACAGTACCTGGAAAGTATTAGTAGAGAGGAAGGTACAGAATGGTTAAGAGATAAATCAAGCCAATCGCGAAGCTGCAAATTATAGAGAACAGTTATTAAGTGCCAATAAAGACAAACACCACACACAGCGGATAACTCTACTCACAAAATTTTCCTCTATAAATGTCGCCACATTCTAAAGTAACAGATAGAGATAACGAAATAATAAATTTGGAAATAAAGAATATGGCAAAAACATGGGAATGCAACCACAAGCCAATTTTGAATTCCCATGCAAAATAAATTGTAGTCATGCAGTCATGAGTGCATAAATATATAATTTGAAATGAGGACAACTTTTTCCTAGCAACTCATTAAAATGCATATTCAAGTTCTAGCATAAGTAAGAAGCTACAACTACGAAATAGTTTTTTCCCCAATTAAACAAGAAAATACACAATTTTACCTGTTGTCGCATTTCTTCTACTGTAGTTAATCCCAGCATGCCTCTTTCTCTACAATCTTCACGCAGTTCAGCTTCTGACAGGGACTCAACACCCTCAGCTTGAATCATTTTATCATCCTCCTTGATCCTATAATAGCAATTAGAAATCAAGTTTTTCAAAAGTAATTTTTATTATCTTATCATCAGCTAGGCAATTGAGTGACTAGCCAAAAGCTCAAAGACAAATAATAAGCATAATAAAGGAAAACAAAAGGGACATGCACTGGAAACAGAAGGATGTCAAAGAAGTACAAATAAAGGATAAGTGATGCACATAGAATAAATGCCCACATCACTTTTGTAAGACATTAAGAAAATGCATTATCAAATGCAGTGGAAACAGAAGTTTTACTCTTGTGACTAACAGATACCTTCAAAATAGAGAAGAAACTCCATTGTGTCTCTTAACAAGGCAAATTAAATGATTTAAGTCAACTCTCTTAACAAACTCCATTGTGTTACAGTATAAATGCCTAACATAACTGTCGAAACAAGGTTGGGCAGGGCAGGGGCAGAAAAATAGATATCCCTTACAAAGGCACCAAGCAAAATGTGCCAAAATAATATGATCGTAACAAAGAACAGACAAACAATGTCTTCCTCTTAACAAAAAGGCAGATGACAATTTTAAATTCAATACAAGATCTCCATGATAAGAGTACAGAAGATTTTCATTCAGAGAAGCATATAGGAGTCGACTCAATGAGAACACACTACAACATGCAATGACAAAGGACAATGAGATAAAGTAACAGACTTACTGTCGAAGCCTCTTGCGGAGCAAAAACCGCAAATATGCATCCGTACCATATGGGCTTATACCCATGTACTTGCACATATTCACCAGCCTAGGCCTGGCAAGAGCAAAAACTCATTTCAGAATGCATAATGATATCTGGGAACAACAGATTAGCATAAAATATATTGATACCTGCATTACAAATTTTGAAAAAAAATTCCTCCCAAGTAAAATCAACTGAAATATTCTTTGTACATATATATGAAAATTTCTTGGATTAATAAAAATTGAAAGACATTGTTTGTATCATTCAAAGACCTACTTCTGGTATTATGACTTTGTATATTGCAAAAAAATGAAATATTCTTTACTTGAACTCTTGAAGTTATTGCAAAAACACATATGGTCATTTGGATTGCTTTGACTTGAAATTTCAAATGAAGCCATCAACCACAGTTAAATTTTCAGAATACAAACTCAGAAGGTTCTGTTTATGTGAACTTTAGGTCTCGTATTAGTATTTCTGTAATATTATATAGCAGATAATCTTAGTCAAAATTCAAAGTTAGATTGCAATGACTTTGAAAACTAAAAGATGAGAACACTGTGAAACAGATGCAATAGAATACTAGCTAGAGAAGGAACCTGCTGATATTATCAAGAGTAAGTTCATCATTGAATAGCTTAGCGAAGGCCAAAATCTCATCATTAGAAACACGGGCACCTTTTCTGACCTGCATCAACATATTACTGTATAAAGCAGGAAAAATAGGAAATAAAGATACAGGGAAGTTAAACCCATAAATGTATCAAACCTTGTTCAAGACATCATCAAGGTCTTCAGCTGTTTTCTTCATCTCTCCACTACGTGAATTTTGCACTTCCTTTGCCATTTGCTTGGCTGTATCCTGAAGAAATTTTGCATATTCTATTCTTGCATTTAATCTCCGCTTCAATTTTTCCTGAAAAATAGTATAGTTAAGCCATATAGCACAGCCAATTACAACATATTAAAAGCATTCATTGTCATACAAATGCACAGAGTACCACAAAATGTTACAATATTTTTTTAAGGATAGTATTGTAATAAGCTACCAAGGTTGTCAGGAGAATTTACATCCACATTAACTATAATCAAAATAATCAGGCCTATAACAGTTGATATATTGTTTTTTGGGAAATTATGTATCACAAATTCACAATACCTCTAAACAATATCACTCCAAATAATATAAAAAAGAAGATGCATTATGTAGTGGAAAACATTCTGGCAAGCATGACTCAACTCAAGAAAGCTATCTTTGACTATAATCATAATCATTTTGGAGTAAAATCAATCAATATATAAAGAAAGGGTGGTTGTAGGTATAATGTTCAAAACGGATATAGCTTTGTGCATTTCAAAATTTTACTAGCCACCTTAGTGAAACAGTTCAAACCTCAATGGCATCGTATAATAGAATCACTTTTAAAAATGCAAACTGTGCAAACAAGAAGCCTCTGATATCACAAAATTCAACGCTGACAGAAGCATGTTCCCTATATAATACAAACCCTTTTATGAAACTGTAAAGCCAAGTATAAACCAGTTGTCAGTTGTCACATTAATGTTGAACCACAAGGTACCTCTGATTTACTAAATTGCAGTTTTAGCTAATAGGAGAAAAAATAAATATTTGAACATAGAAATCTCCACAGTTTCATTTTGGTTTTCCAGCAGAGGTAGATTTCAGCTAAAACATTGCAACTTTGTGTTCAAGAAGACAATAACATGATCTCCAAAATATTATATCAACACCAAACCTGCTCCTTCATTTTGTCTTGAAATGTGGATGGTAACATGTTGGGGAACAGCTTCAGAAAAACTGGCAGCAGGAATTCCATAAATGGAACTATAATAAAAACCGCAAAGGGAACAAGCCTGAATATATCTGCAGTAGTCCGGGTCAGCTGCTGTCTTTCCCTTCTAGAAAGGCTCTTTCCCCCAGCAAGTTTCAGAAGCAATCTTGAGCTGATCCTCACATCAGCCCACAGTAGCTTAAAACCCAACCAGTAGTGTTTTAAGGTTGATACGACTTCCTTCTTCAAATGAACCCATTTTTTGGCCCAATCTTCTCTGCATTAAAGATCAACAAGTGAATCAAAGGAAAGAACATATAGCGGCATTCATAATAAACTTCCAAGTATTATACTATCTATATTGATTGACCGTATGAAACCTGCTCATAGATGCTACACTTCTTAATGCGGGACCAATCCTCAAAAAGGCTGCCCACACTCGTTGAAGAAGTGTTTTAGCAGTAATTTTGGAATCTTGTAGTTTGGATTTGACTTTTGCTTTTGCAGCACTTAATCCTTCAACAGCTTGATCACATTCCTCTGGAGACGCCTTCTTTTTCTTTTTAGCAACAGCTTCATTTTCCTCATCGTCGTACTCTGGTTGACCTGCTGTTGCAGTTGAAGAGTGGCGCAAGGATTGCAAATTCCTCAAGACATTCATCGAACTAGCATATCTTTTTCCCGAATCAGGATTGAAGGGAGAAAAAACCCCAGAGTGATAAGATCGATAGAGTCCCAGAGTAGAAAAGCTGATTAGGTCATCTCTAGCAATTCTGTTCACATTGTTTGTGAATTTGGTATATGGAGAACTATGATTAACAGGAGAACCTAAGCCCAC
Source organism: Fallopia convolvulus (assembly GCA_964016875.1). Classification (NCBI taxonomy): domain Eukaryota; kingdom Viridiplantae; phylum Streptophyta; class Magnoliopsida; order Caryophyllales; family Polygonaceae; genus Fallopia; species Fallopia convolvulus. The sequence goes on along the minus strand of OZ024718.1, from coordinate 62,937,787 downwards.
GGTCGGTGAATCTGAATGTTGAGTGGACTGCCCATGGCATAAATTTTGGAGGCTCTGGACTGACCGAGCATGAAGATGAGAATAATCAAGAAGAACATTCCTTCTTCTGACTAAAAACCTAGATGCCATCTTCAGTTGACACTTCCCTAAACTCAAAATAGAAAATTACTTTTGTATTCCCCAATTCTAACTCAATGAAACTGGTCCCTGCAGAAATTAACAACAATAGAATGAATCCAAATGTACTCCACATAGAAAATGTCACCAAAGTTCAACCTTGTCAACAGAGACTAAAGATCAAAAACCTCAAACCTGCTTCAGGTAGTAGAGCTATAAATACACCATACCAAATCACAAGAGAAGATGAATAGATCTTACTAGCAGCTAAAATCGTAAGCAATCCAAGTCCAGTTATCAAACACGCAACAAAATGAAAAGTACAAACATGCGAGAAACGAACACGGGGGACATTAGAAGACATGCGAGAAATGAACCTCAGAAATTGAGAAGAATCGAACAAAAATTCATACGAAAATACGAGATTATCGGCTTTACCTCTCTCGAAGTAAATCCCGTGTACGCAGAAATAGCAGAATAGAGAATTCTGGGCTTCTTGGGCAAGAAGACATACAAATGGGAATGGGAGGTTTTGGGGGAGAGCTCTGGGGTTTTAGTTGAAGCGTAGATGGGGCCGGTAAGGGTTCTGTTCCTGTGAGTCGCGCGTCTATGCTGCCGCTGATGGGATTTTTATAGAAAAAATAAATAGAGTTTTCTATAAAAACCAACAAATTTCATTGCTTTATCAAATTTTTATAAAAAGTATAAGCTGAGTACGAATTACTCGTTGAGGGGCAAAGTTTTATTCAATTTTTTAGCCTTAGTGATAAATGGTTAAATACACAACTTCTTGTTGGTCTTACACTCTTACCCGTAAAACAACATTCAAAATAAGGTCATGATTGTCCGTCATTTTTTTCCGTTAAAAACATATAAAAAGACTTGGTCTTACACTCTTACTATAAAAAGGGTTAAAAGTTAAAAGCATTCTTTATTAAAAAATATTAATTTTTTACCTTTAAATACGTTAAAATTTAAGTAATTTTTACGTATTTTAAGATAATAAAATATTTTTTTAACCAAAAATGCTTCTAAACCTAAAGTGTAGCAAGGCTCAGGAGGTAAAGAGCCAATACGTGTAGCACAAATCAAATAGCCACTTAGTTGGTCTAGTGAATGAGGTATTAGACTCCTTAATTGTTGTTGTTCAAAATATTCGAATTCAAACCCTCTTAGTAGCATATATGGAGAGACTGATATTAGGAGAGTCTCCCTCAAAATGAAGCCACAAAATACTCTGTCCGGACGTAGAGTAGAATTGATCAATCAAACCGGATGAGTCAAAGGCAAGACAAAAAAAGCTCCAAATGGGCCCTTATGATAAGTATAGCGTTCTTCATTGAGATCGCACGTTGCAGCTTTGGATTTAGACGAAGATCAATGGTTGACATAACTCATTTGGTGAATATAACTTTAAGTATTTTAAGCCATTTTCCTGCCAAAAAGTAATAAATTGATTGAAAGAAATATTTTCAATATTCTAGATTAATTTTTATCTATCCATAAACACACATCTTAAATATGTTAAAAAAAACCTTTATTTAAAAAAAGTAATATAAGATATGTATTATAAGTAAACAGGATCTTAGTATGTTAAAAAAGTCTTTTGTTTCCTAGTTTGCAACTTACCTTGTGTTATGTGTGTATATGTTGTGCAATTAAAGGGTCTAAGGTATGAAATGTTAGGCTTCTTCCCAATCCACATCTCCTATGAGTAGGGTTGCCAATGGGTCGGGTTATGGGTGGGTGGAGCACTTCCACCACCCGACCCGCAAGTAAAAATGCCCCACCCGACCCACCCGTCACCCGTTGAATGTTCCACCCATCACCCAAACCACCCGTCACCCGCTGGTTATATGGGTGAACCGTTCACCCGTATAACTGTTGTATTGTTTCCATTATCTTATTTAATACTGATAATTCAATACGAAAAAATATATAAAGATAATGATTCAATATGTAACTTATTAATGCACTAAGTAAATGAAAATGTAAATCCATAATTCTAAAATTAATATTAAAAAACACAAAAAAATACATTATAAAAGGTTAAATATTTAAAAATTTCCTTCAAAATATGAGACCAATTTCATAATATACTAGGATAAGTATGATTTAAAACGGGTTAAGTAGGTGGTTTGGGTGAAATGGGTGATCGGTTGGGTGATGGGTGGGTGATGGGTCGGGTTATTTGGGTGACAAAGTCTCACCCATACCCGACCCGTCACCCGTTTCACCCATCACCCAATCCGCCCATCACCCGCTTTGTTTGGGTTTTCGCCCGTTTATTTTGGGTGGGTTAAGCGGGTGGGTTGGTCACCCATGGGTAATTGCCAGCCCTACCTATGAGGTATTAAAACCCACCACAAAATATGGAGATTTATTTATGAGGTAAGCTGCAATAATTAGAGCATCCCCAAGAGATGCTCTAAAATTTACCCCAAAATAGAGAACTAATAGTTATATTCTCCAAAAAAAAATTCAGTCCAACTCCAACAGATTCTCTATTTTGGAGAATACTGTATTTAATACATTTATTTTTACCATATAAAATATTCTACCATACATATTAAATAATTAATTAAATATTATTTTACTTATTAATATAAAAAAATTCTAAAATATTAATCTAATAAATGATAAATTCTTTATTATTGTACTTCTAGAATTTTAGGGCATTTTCAACAAATCTTCTATATTTTTTTCCAAAATGAAGAACCAAAACTTATATTCTCTAATTTTATTACTCCAACAAATTCTCTATTTTACAAAACGATTTTTCTAACCTATTCCCTAAGGGCATAGGTTAAGAATCTAAATAATTACATCAAGATCATGGATTTTGTATTTAAAGTTCTTTTAATTTTTTTTGTAAAGGGTTTATGATTTCCAAAAAAAGGATTTTAGTTTCTTAATTTGGGTTTTTATTCTATGCCTTAAGGGCATAGGATAGAAAAACCCTTTAAAAAATCCTACATATATTATAATTATTATTTCATGTATTAAAATATTATATTATAAAACTAATTTAACCAATAGAAAGAAGCTATAATTTATTATATACATTTAATGCATTCCCCAAATGTCTTTAGTGAATTCCCTAAATTTGGGGAGATCTCTACCCATTTTGGAGAATCACTTTATAATGGGGAATGAGATAGAGAATCTGTTGGACCAAAAAAGTGGTCTAAAATCTCTAAAAGTTCAATCACCAAGAATTTGGGGAATCTGTTGGACTTGCTCTTACTACCTCACCCCCATAAGGAAGGTTTAATGTCAACACTAATTAGATGTCTTTTTATACCATTTTTCATAAAAACCATCTAGCTTATTTCTATAAAAACCATCTAGCTTTTTTTAGAAGTGTTCTATTCATTTTTTTAGTTGTGTCATTTTGTTTTGGCTATAAGGCACAATTAGATGTCTTTTTATACCATTTTTCATGCAAAAGTCATTAACTGTGCGGTTACAAAACTCAAGCCCATTGTCATTTTTTAAACACTTAAGCTTCAGACTAGATTGCTTTTCAATAAAGATAAGCCAATTCTTAAGAGCTTCAAATGCCTCATCTTTATGCTTAAGTAAGCAAACTCGTACCTTTTTGGAATATTGGTCAACTAGAGATAGAAAATAATTCCTACTCCAATTGTTTATATCTAAGCAAAGCCCTCATAGATCACAATTGACATATTCAAGGGGCTTCTTAGCTACATAAGAAGACTTTGCAAAAGAGTGTTTAGTTTTCTTCCCAAACACACAATTTTCACAAAATGCAATATCAGAAAGTTTCTCGTGAATCATGCCATTTTTATGCAAATGCATCAAACTATAATTGCTTATGTGTCCCATTCTAGCATGTCAAAGCTTAGACTTATCATATTTAAGAACACCAGCAGAGACATTAATTTCAAGACAACTAGCAACAACATGATAAAGGCCACCCTTCTTAATGCTCTTAATAAGAACAGTGTTATCTCTAGTAACTTCACTGACTCCCTAATGTGTAATAATCTAACATTTTAAATTATCAAACATGGATTCAAATAAAAGATTTCTCCTTAACTTAGGAACCTATCTAACATTTTGAAAAATTCTAATTTTTCCATCATGATTCTTCAAAGGAACACTTCCTATCCCTTTTATAGCAAGAGTAGTATGATCCTCAAGCATAACATCACCCGTATCACATAAAGATAGAGAATCAAAGAAGTGTTTTATGTGGAGTTGCATGCATGGTACAACCAGAATCCAAAATCCAAACATCAGAATTAGCATGATTTATAAGACCAAACACGCGCTCACATCAAAGAAGGGCCGAAAAGTAAGAAGTGTGCTCATTATGGTGAATAAGGAGCCAAATGGGAAAGAAAGATGATCAGTGTGTCAATGCGTCCCACATCAGAAGATTTCCTTGACCAATCAAAATCTACCCCTTTTCAACAATCAAATAGGGACAAATCGCTCATCCCACATCAGAATCATATAGAAATTACTCTCCTCAAACATCTATAAGTAAGGAAAGATGGTGAAAGTTGCAAGCGTCGAACAATGCCTCTAGCTCAAGATATCGTGTTAACAGGGTTCGACGTGTTAAAACATTCATAGAGAACACCAGTTGAAGTTGTATTTGAAGCTACTATAGCTAGGTAGAAAATTAAAAGGATAGATCACACGACACATGGTCTGTTTGCTTGTACTAGTTGAAGTTTTATTTGAAGTTAGTTGTAATTGAAATTAAAAATTGAGTTTAAGTTTAAGAAATAAAATAGGTGGTGTTTGCTCGTACATAAACGATTTATGTTAATATGCCTTGAATTTATTGATGATCGGTATTCGTCAAAGATTCGAGGGCTTCGCTCTCGACAACATCAGGGGTCAAGGGGTTCAAGGGCAGCAAGTCGGGGGTCCAAGGAGCGACGTGCTCCTTGCGAGGGGGCTAGGGGGTAGCGCCACCCCGCCAAAACGGTATGCTATGTTTTCTATTAACGGACTTATCGTGATTTGTTTCGGGCTTACGACCCATAATCTGATTAGGGTTTTATGAGTCGCTATATATATTTATGAAATGCCTTATTATTGTAATTTGTTTTGTTCGGCCTCCATAATAAATAAATCAGTTTCTTTACCCGTGAACGTATCAGCACATCATTGATGCACAACATAAATCTTGTATCTTTCTTTTTTTATTATTCTTGTTATATAACAGTTTATTTACATGTAAAAATAGTAGTTTATTTTTTTTCTTACGATCAATATTGATCGATGACACTCTGGACCTTTCTAACCAAATAAGCTCACTGAATTACCACATAATGACTAGGAAGGTTTCTACCAAAAAAAATGACTAGGAAGGTAGCTTTTATTTTTGCATTAAGAACTGGTTCTAATGATACAAATACACAGTTTTTTTTTTAAATTAGCTTATATAAACTAGTTCAAATGAGTAGAAACACAGCACAGACCTCACACAGTCACACAGAACGTTGGTTGACAAGTTACTCATGGGCGACCAGAACAACCTGTTTCCCAACATTTTGGCCTTTGAAGATGCCAACAAGTGCAGAAGGGGCACTCTCCAAACCTTGAGCAACATCTTCAACATATCTTATCTTACCTTGTTTGATTAGTGGAATGATCACCTCCAAGTAATCCTCGTACTTGTCGAAGTAATCCGTGACGACAAAACCCTGCATTCGAATACGCATTGGGATGATAGTGTGCAAATTGCGAACCCCTTCAAGCTCCTCCAAATTGTACTGTGAGACGAAACCGCACACTGCAATCCGGCCATCGCGTCTCATGTTAAGCAACACTGCATCAAGCATTTTGCCTCCCACGTTCTCGAAGTATATGTCAATTCCCTCTGGGAAATACCTGCAATTTATGAAATTTGATCAAGTTAATTTGTCACTATTTTTTGGAATTATTATATATGGATCAAAGTATGAAATATTAGTTATATATACCTCTTCAATGCTGCATCAAGATCTTGCTCTTCCTTGTAATTGAAAGCCTCATCAAACCCAAAGTTGTTCTTCAGCAGATCAACCTTAATAACAATACACATATCATTGTTGAACCTAGACTTAAATTCAATATTCTAAATTCTTGTATGTTTTCAGTTAAGAGTACAACATATATACCTTCTCGTCGCTTCCTGCACTTCCGACGACATAGCAACCCATTAACTTAGCAAACTGTCCTACAAGCTGACCTACAGCTCCAGACGCCGCGGAAACAAAGACGCGCTCGCCTTTCTTAGGAGCACAAACTTGATAGAACCCGAAATAGGCCGTCACTCCAGGCATGCCTACACCACGCAGATGTCAAAATTAGCAAACCGGCCAGTCAGGAAATTCGTTACACAAACATTAGCACATGTCAATTTAGAAGCTTGGTTAATCTAATTACCGAGGATCCCTGTGTAGTAGGAAAGAGGAACATCAGTATGTGTAATTTTGAATAAAGGCCTGGATGATGTAATCAAGCTGTATTCTTCCCATCCGGTGATTCCCCAAAGAAGGTCGTCTTTCTTCAAGTCTGGGCGTCCAGATTCCACAACTCTGGCCACCCCATAGCTAGAGATTGGCTGCACACAACTTATATATGTATAAATGATCACTAAAATTCCATTTAATACAGAGTTTAATTTGTTAAGTAAGAAAATCTTACAGAGACAGAGGAGAAAGGATCGAAATATCCAGATGGATTATCCGGCTTCACCATAAGCTGTCGCAAGTAAGGGTCACAGGAGAGGAAAAGATTCTTGACAAGCACGCCACTGGAACCTTCCGGAAGGTTGAGGCGCGTCTTCGAAGTCTTGAGCTCCATATCCGACTCCTTGGGGAAACCGGTGACATAGTTCTTGAGGACGATCTGCTTGTTGCTCACTTCTCCTTCCATTGCTCTCGATCTGACCCTCTCTTTACGAGTACTCGGTTAAATTTTCTTCAACGCCATAAGATCGGCACCTTTTTTATTATATAATCGCTCGACAGCGTCGTGTTTTGACTCAACTTCTCAGAAACATCTCAGAAGGCATTGTGCAGAAAATCAGTTCAAAATATAATAAATTAATCAGATTAAGGTGTGTTTATATACCAAATCTGGAATTATTACAAATACATTAAAAGTCCCTTTAAATTATGCATTTTTAACGTATGTAATATTAATTTCACTGATTTCAATGACTCTGTTTTTTTTTAAAGGGATTTGAATGACTCAGATATTATTTATCTATTTTCAGCAACTTTTACTACTATTATTTATCATTGTTCCGTTTATTTTATTCACTTATTTGAAATTTAACTTTGATTGAATATATTGATATTGAGTTTATATCTCAACTTTTAAAAAAATATTAAATAAATTGGCAAAAGTATTTTGGTCAAAATAATATAAAAATATTCCTAAACGCACTTTTTTTGAATCAGATTAATTACTTATATTTTACAACTCAACTTTCTTATAAAAATAAAATTTTAAAATGTATTAGGACAAAAGAAACACCTTTACTTTTTTGGTCAGTGAACAATTTTTTTTTTTTTTGGGAGGGCACTGCCCATAAAAATCGAACCGTCCATAAATAATTTTCTACACCACATCTATTTGGTGTAGAAAAGTGTTCTCTGTACCACGTGGCATGAATAAAATGTTAGGAGTTATTTGAAATGGAAGCCAGCAAACTTTGACTGAAGACATATTGAAATGTTCGTTGATGCAATTTATATTAGAGAAAACTGTGACTAAGCCATGACGATGATAGGTTGGCTGATGTATCTTCATGTCACTCAATATGTCATATAAAAGTCTATCAATATCACAATATTCCATGACGATGACATGTTGACTGATTCAATTTCATGTCTCTCAATAGGTCATATAAAATAAAGATCTTTATAAATACAAGTCCAGTTGGTTTTTTGTTTGAAATAGCACAAGGAGTGTATCCGTGGATGGTTGATTTTTGGTGTTCCAATATTGTTGGGAGTCGATTGTAATCCTGCTTTTAACAAAGCCTAAACCCAACAAAGGAAAACGAACCAATTCAAACAACAATCTCATCAAGGAACCAAATCATACTCCAGCAAGTTGATAAAAATATGAGTGAGATGAGGTAACCAATGTAAACTCCAATATCTCCTAGTGTAAACTCAATAGTCAATACGAGTAGAATTGTTACTACGTTTCCATCCATCATAGTTTAATATCCTCCATTGTTCATCCAAGCCATATTTTGTTTTTGCTTAGTTGATCATTGAAGTTGTTGGGTGAAAGCTAGATCAGATTGTAATTGCTTATTATTACTATTTCTGGACAAAATTGCGAAATAAAGCATTTGTGTGGCTCCAAATACCACCACTAAAAAATAATTAAAGCATCAGTGTCGAAGAACTAACAGCATTTCATAGGGTTTGATGGAAATCCGAAGTCATACAGATACTCATACTGATTATAACTGATATGAAAAGGCTTGTTGAGTTTAGCTTTTTTAAGTTAGCAATCATTTTCCAAGTGAAGGGCCATGAAAAATAACGGAAGTTTATAATTTTCATCATATTCCTAATAATTCAGTCTATCGGTAGTAAGGAGACAATCTAAACAAGCGTTTTGCATAAAATTTTGAATTACATAGGTGATAGTTTAGTATCCCAAATCCATTTTGTATTACAAAACGGGTTTATATAAGATGAAACGTCAAGCAAGTGTGCATCAGATTGAAGTCTACTGAAAAAGCTCTAGTTGATGGAAAAAATTATCGATCTATAAGACATTTCAAATGTTGTTAGATTCCAAATCCAATGATGACAACAAATCAGATTGCACATTTTCACTGGATCCTGATGGGGAGTGCTACATTTCTTTTACATGATATCTGTGGAGCTTGAGGGATAAACCAAAAGGGGCAATAGGGGATAAAAAAAGAATAGCTCTTACTGATTGGAATTTTTTTTTTGTAACCTGAATTTGGGATCAGTAAGTTATACAAAATGCTTGGTTGGATACTCATTCTCGTATCCATTGTAGTTATAGTACAGCCTTTCTCCTCGTCTTATGTCTCTGTTGGCGACTAACAAGACTCTACATTCACCATTGACATTGAATCTTACACACTTCAAGTTCTGCTTTTTCCTTCCATCACTGCACCCAAAAATAACAACAAAATGAGCTTATATGTGAGATCAGTATCAATTTCCCTGTTCTATTGTAACACATTTACCAAAAGTTAAACTTGAGCACTTCCAAGAGCTTCTTAGAAGGCAGAAACAGTTCAGCAAGAGAACTTACGGTGTATGATTGTTGATTCCATTGATGAAACGAGCTATATTGCTTCGCTTATCAGGGCAAATGACAAGACTCTTAGAAGGATTACTGGCACAAAGCAATGTCATCATGCTATCTCCATCATCATCCTCTCGGTTCTTCAGGTAATCAACATCTCCAACATATTCGGTGATTATTGTCCAGTCCTTTATGGGTTTATCTGCCTGTACTGTAAACCTGATTGCAAAAGAAATTACATTACACTCACATCCCATGACAAATGGTAACCAAAGGGAATATTCTATTTGGCGAGATTGACATTGATATACCAACTTACCCTTCTGTTGGATCATATACAACTAGCAAAGGAGGCCATTCCCCTCGTTCCAGCATCCTCTTGCACAAATTCAATGTCTCTGTATCCTCCTTTGACAAGACCTGGATAAGATCAACAGGACTTAAGTCACTCAAGAGTCAAGACACTGGTGTAATATCAGTATAAAGAATGGGCCTTTTAACACATCATTTACTAAGATATAAAATCTGTTCCAAGCAAAGCATTTGTTCAAATAATGGACTCTAACCTAAATTAATCGCATCAATAAGAATCAGCACTTCATAAAACCTCCAAGTTATAAAATTTTGGATATCTAAGCCTTACAGAACATTATATAACACATTAACACCACAATGGTTGGATTGAGCATCCAGGAACTCGTATGAATAATTGAAGCCAAATTAAGTGCACAAATGCAGTTACACCCAGTATCATCAATAGATTGATGTTGAACAAATTAGCAATAAATAAGCACAAAAACTACAAATCAGAATGATGATTGATAGTATATACCTGCATTCCATCCTTCTCAAGATCAGGGCTATTAGCTGACCTTGGAGCCATTTCTGGCATGTAAGTGAGCTCGTTTCTGAACTCGGCGCCAGTAGCTGTCAATGCCGTGGCTAATGACCTCATCTGCTCTAGCCTTCTTGCAGCATCGTCAGTCGGAATGAAGGGCAACAATCTCCTCCTCTTCTTCGAAACTGCAAAACCGCTCGATCGCCTTCTCTTTTTCCGATTTTCTGAGCAAAAAAAAAAACCCTAAATTAGATCAAATCCCTAATCATAAAACAAAATGATACACAATATTAGCTTAAGCTTGCCTGCACTCGGATCCGGAGTTGCTTCTCCAAACTTCTGAATCCGAAAGAAATCCTCGATTTTAGTCTGCTTCAAAGGAAATCCTGAAATTTGCAGATAAAAGGAATCGAATTCAGATCGACGGCGGACACAAGTGAGCATTATCTTATCTTCTTCTATTTAATAGATTTCGTACCTTTGAGCTTGGTGTGATCAGATTGAGAGCAATTAGGGCAAAACCAAGAGCCCTTGGGGACGGCGACGAGAATAGGGCGGAGACAGTACAAATGGTAGCCTTGGTCACATTTGTCGCACAAAAGTATCTCGTCGGCTCCGTCGCCGGAACCGCACTCTTCGCAGCAAACGTCGTCGTACGAATCCTCCTCTATCAACTGACGCTTCGGCGGCTTCGGAGCTTGGGTTCTCCTCCGACTCGTTATTGAGGGTGTCATTGCCGGAAAAAAGAGAGGGAGAGAGACTGACAGAAACTGTGCAGATTTGGGGGTTTATTAGAGGGTTGCGAGGTTGGCGGCAAATTCTCGCTGTCGCGGGAATGGGACTGATTTTTGGCGCGAGTGGGCTTTTTGTATCACAATTGAAAAATACGGAGTATAACAAATCTCGAACCACAATTAAGAAATATAATGCAAACCTACCTACAAAACAACAAAAAATTTACTAAACCACCAAAAAAAAATATAACCTACAAGAAACCACTCACAAGTACAAGTCACACAAGTCACAAATAGAGAAGTTTACACTAAACACTAATAACATAAAAAAATCCTCTAGACAACATCTCTAATTTAAATTTATATTTTGTTGTATTATTGATTTATTTTACATGTAATTTTATGAAGACTCGCCAATTAATGGTATTTTTATGTATTTTTCATCTTAATGAGTGATCTGTGATAAGCTACAATTCTACCAATCTATATATCCTCATACTAAGTCCATCCATCTTTTAACACTATACTATTAGTTATTGTAAGTTTATATTATGCATTTTCTGTAAAAAAAAAAAGGATGATATGAATTGGTAAATTGTCATTTCTTCTGGGATTTTTATAAAACCAAACCTAAACCTAAATATATTATATTCATTTACCAGATTGATAAGTTACAATTCTACCCATCTATATCCTTATATAACCAAGTCCGTCTGTTAACACTGTTTTCAGGCGATTTGATAAACACTAACAAGATTTCAAGGCAAACTTAAACATGGACAGACCCAATATGTAGTTTACTTTCGTTGGTCTGGTTAATTAAGATTTTTGAAACCAAACTCATAGTATCACACAGCATGAATCAAATGTTGATCTGATTATTGAAACCAAACTCATAGCTCAAATAACCAGACCTGTAGGGAAAGGTCAATTAACTCACTTCCAATATTTTGGTCACTCCTAGCTGAAATACCACCCAAATTTTGCATAATATCACACAGCACTAGTTTGTGAGAAGATACAGGAAGTAATCTGCCAAGATGGATCATGGCATGAACAAAGAAAAACGTCCCTGAAGATCTATTGAAATCATACAACAGCCAGCCCTTTGAGCAAACTCTACAGTGGATACAATTATACAACATATGTAGAGACACCACCACAACAATATCAACAACAGAAAAAAAAAACGGTGTTCAAGCTATTTAACAACAGTCACTACGAAGAGCTTTGTTGTTCCCATAGAACTTGCTCATCGATCTTGCTTAGCATTTCATCATCCAATCTTTTCCACGTCCTAATCCTCTCAACGCCCATCCAAGATTTCTCCCCTTTAGAGAGTTCAGCAAGTATAATCCTAGCTCTCCTTGGCCAGCCTTGTCTTCCATAACCATGGTACCCCACTCCACCTCCATAGCAGAATTTTATCCCTCTCAGGTTACCACAGAAGTCGTTGTTATGGTCATGACCCATGAAGACAGCTTTTACAATGTCTGTTGAAACCAGTGTTTCTAGGACTCCAGAGTTTATGAAAGAACAGGCTACCACCTCTTGGAACTGCCCGACTATATTCTGGTAGTAGAGTTGCCTCACTTCTGGGATTGGAATGTGGAAGAACACCAAAGCAGGAGGAGCGTTTTTAGAAGGATCTTTACTGACTAGATTTTTATCCTGTTCAGTATGTTACCTGTTAGTATGTTGCAGAAGTTGGAAAAGAATGTTGTCAGAATTGCAGGGTGTACAACTGTACATGCATAGAGAAAATGCATTATAGATTTATTATTGTTATGAAGTTATGACTTATGATGACACACACTTGGCATCAATTTTTGAAGAAAATTCAACCAGGCTAGTTTTGTATATATGGCAGTAAGGAAATGGCTATGAACCTATTACGTATTAACATTCTTGTTAAAGATTGATTTCTGGCTGGATATAATTCACAAAAACTTGAAACCCAAAAGTATATGTAATAGTCTTCACTCTTTTTCTACCAAAAAAAAAAGTCTTCACTCTTCACATGATTCTATCAGCATGGAGTTTCACATTTTCATGGAGAACATATATTAGGATTTTTTAGCTGAGAAATTTGTCTGCGTGCAAAGTAGAAAAAAATAATAATTCTATCAGCATTTATGGGGATTTTTCTGTAAAAGGAAGGGACTAGGATGTTTGGATGGCCCCTCATTCACTAAAATCCCTTTGAAAATCATTTTTCCCTTTCTCTTAGCTTATAGAAAGTCCAAAAGGATCTTAAATTCCAAATTATTGTTCTTGAAATCCTAATAGAAATTCCCTGGCAGTTGCAGCCATCCTACTGAGGTCCATTGTCATCTTTCTTCTAAAAACTAAAGTAGAGACATAATACTGTGAAGTCCTAGGGGAAAAAACAAGAAAATAGAGGCGTAAATGTATATCAGCTTATAAGTACCTGGAGTTCTTGGGAAATAGTATGCAGCCAGCGAAGTTGAGATTCCTTAATCCATCCATACGTGCGCCTACCTTCCACAGTAGCTCTGTCTCCGCTATCAAGAAAAAAGAGATGAAGGACACTACTATTGGCCAATGGAGAGCCAAAGGCACCTTGCACTGTGAGATCGTAATTTCCAAATCCATCAATATTAGTCAAAAGCAGTTCATTTCCAGGAAAGGAAGGGTCTTGAACAGATGGGTAAGTCTGTGAAATTGAATAATCCATGAGTGAAAGAAGAGACATCAATTCATGACGTGTCATAGTTGATTCTTGGTCATGATTCCCCAAAATAGCAGCCCATGGAATCCCAGATTCTGTGGCTGGACGAAAGGCTCTAAACAATGATTCAGCAGCATCTGAAGCACTCGGACCAAATATATTATCCCCTGATAAGCAGTTCACAGCAGAAGATAAGCTTCTCAAATATCAAATGATTAACAAAAACTTATCAAATGCTGCACGATCCAACATCAAATGTCACCAATTTCTCAAAAATCCATATTTAAATATGTAGATTAGGGAGAATACTACTTCATTGGCAATGTACTGTAAGAACACTTTTTTTCCTGGTTTTGCACATAGAAGTACTCATGTTTGTAGGTAGAGCATTGCCCCGCTATTACAAACCATTTTTATAGAAGTTCCTTGGTGACTTTGGACATGACTTATTCATTCAGGAATTGGAAAGAGAGAAGAAACAAGGCATATTATATACTCATCTGCCTATGATTGTCTGACAATTTTGCAAATATGAGAAAGAGGTGCTGGAAATGCAGAGCCAAAAATATATACATAAAACACTGAAAGAGGACTCCACTAGAAAATGATAATTCTATCCCAAAGTTAAAGCAAATCAAGGACATTTTGCAAGCTTAAGACAATCATTTCCAGTAATCAATCACATGAAAGGGAATATGAGAAACTAGCAATGGCTAGGTCATTTAGCTACCCAGCCTATGACATGCAAGAAATCAAAGCAGCCTATACATTAATTCAACATCAATTGAGCAACTGATTTTAATGGTTTTATCTGAACTTTCCAAGAATAGGAAGAGTTGACAAGCTTCTCATATTCTATTTATATACTGTTCATCATTGAAGTATCAAATTTAATTCGTCTATTTGAGTGTCAAAATAGATAATGGAATATACATGGTCACATGGCTTCCGCAGCCAAAATAGAAAGAAAATATCAATAACAATCTCAGTATCAGTAAAGAGCCACAAGAACTCAGTTATTGAATCCTTCACCGACCGGTAAAAGCTAGAAAATCGGGCTTCTCAGCTTCAATCAGCCTCCGAACAAAACGCGTGGTGTTTAGATCAGAACAATGCTTGAACTCAGACCTCAATACGTCTCTACAGCTTGTCGTGATTCCGTTGCCAAAATGCATATCAGCCACCTGAAAAGAAGCATTCAAAATTAGAGTCAAATACAAAGAAACTAAAAAGAAATTACTAAAGACATACAAATAGAAGAAGTTGAAGAGTAAGACCTGGAGGATCTTGAAGGTACCGTCGGATCTGAAACGAAGGGGCAAATTGGGGTGTTTCTGGTGGGTGACACGGTCGTAGTTGATTGTTAGGTGGTGGAGAACTTGGAAATGGAGGACGGAAAAAGAGAGGCAAAGCACCACCAGTATCACGGCGGCGTGGAGGGCGTCGATCGAACATCTCGGCCCCTCGCACACCATCGCCATCGGCGTTGAGGTCGTCGTGGACTCGTAGGCGGTTAATTGCTCAGTGCTCACATATTAATCATAAATTATTATTTATTATTTCTTTAATTAAAACAGATTATATATTCCCTGAAAAAACAAATATATTTATTTTAAAATAAATATATTATATACATACATCATATAATATTGTGGACTATATTAGTAAAACATATGTGTCATAAAAAAGAAAAGGGAGAAAAAAAATAGATATAAGTATTATAAAATTTAGTTTAAAAATTATTATTTGTGTTATGAAAAGATTATGGAAATAAGACCATTTGAGCTTTATAATAAGAATATTTAAAACAATTTTAGAATGATTTTAGCTTATTAGAATAGAGGGGGAGAGAGAATGCAAGTTTTGTAATAGAAGGGATATTCAGGTCATTCTACAAGTTCGGAAAGTTGATAAATATGAGCTCTATTTGGGTCTCCCGACGATGGTTGGGAGATCGAAAAAAGTCATCTTTCAACAAGTCAAGGAGAGAGTTTGGAAAAAACTAAGAGGTTGGAAGGATAGCACGTTATCGAGAGCCGGAAAAGAGGTGTTGATCAAAGTTGTGGTTCAAGCAATACAGATGTATACTATGTCTTGCTTTCTATTGCCCAATGAGCTTTGTCATGAGATTGAACATATGATTTGTGATTTTTTCTGGGGTTTCAATGGGAACAAGAAGAAGATGCATTGGTTAAGTTGGAGTAGAATGGGGATCTCGAAAGAGCTAGGTGGTCTTGGTTTTCGGAACCTTCATGCTTTCAATCTTGCTTTACTTGCTAAACAAGGATGGGGATTGATTCAAAACCCTGATTCACTCCTTGCAAAGCTGTTGAAGGCGAGATATTTCCAAAGTGGTGATTTTTTGAATGCAAAGATAGGGTTTAATCCTAGCTTTACTTGGCGTAGTATTTGGAATGCACGAAAGGTACTGGAATCTGGTTCATACTGGCAAGTGGGGAATGGTAGCTTAATTGAGGTGTTTAAGGATCGATGGATTCCCCTGCCTAACTCTTTTAGAGTCCTGTCGAGCCCGAATGATGATAACAAAAATTTGAGAGTCTCTGATTCCATTGATTGGAACGTCGGTGGTTGGAAAGAAGATGTGATCTGTGATGCCCTTCTTAATATTGATGTGGAGGAAATTCTCAAAATTCACCTCATTGATCCTAGTGTTGAAGATTACTTATGTTGGTTTTATGATAAGAGTGGAGATTACACTGTCAAGTCAGCATACCACATGATCATGTAGTCGTCTGATTTTGCTTCTGGAAGGGGTGAGGTTTTTGATTCGATGGCTCAACGCTCTTTCTGGAAACAGGTGTGGAAGATTCATGTGGTGCCAAGAGTTCGAAATTTTGCTTGGAGAGCCGCTCGTGATATTTTGCCTTATAAAAGTCGCCTTTGTGATCGTAAAGTCACTGATGATCCGTTGTGTAGCCAGTGTGGAGGAGTAGAATCTGCATTACATATTTTGTTGGAATGCAAGTTATCAAAGGCGATGTGGAAACATTACAAGACTCTGGCCTCTTCTGGAAGGGGTATTAAGAGTTTTGCTGACTGGGTTGAGGTTGTTTTCAGATCTTTTGAGGTATTTGATACGGTGCTTTGGATGTGCATTTGCTGGATATGTGGAATGCTCGAAATCTTCAGAGTTTTTCGAGTGTCGACACAACAATAGATGATGTGCTGCACAATTCCACTAGGATGGTTGATGAAGCTTGCTCGATGTTGCCTGAAAAAGTGTCTGCAACTTCTTCTACTGTCCACTGTTGGACGAAACCGAGTGAAGGGACTATCAAGATCAACTGCGATGCGTTGGTTCTGCAGGATAGGTGCGACATTGGGGTCATCGGAAGAAATTCAAATGGCTCCCTGGTGTTTGCTGGTGCAAAACCAATTCAGACTAGATCGAGCGTGGAAAGCGTTGAGGCTGAGGTGGTGTTGTGGGGGCTTGAGCGGGCTAGCCAATATCGAGTTGACAGGGTTGTGCTGGAGTCCGGTTGTCTCTCGCTGATCTCAAAAATCAAAGCGGTAACACTAAATCGGTCGATTGTTGGCGTGTTAGTGGCCCGAATTCAGGCGAAAGAATGGGACTTTAGTTATTGTGACTGGTCTTACGTACGCAGAGGTGCTAATGCAACGACCCATTGGTTGGCTACAAATCACTTTTCTATTCCTGTTGCTGTTTGTTTTGATTCCAACCTGGTACTTTTTTTAGCATTGTAATGGACGAAGTTTAAGTTAATGAAGGTTTTGTTATAAAAAAAATGTTTATAGATCAAGGGTGGGATGAAAAAACTTGGGAAAATTGCACTTAACCACCCTTTATTTTATAGTTTTTTCATTTAAGCACCCGTTATCTTAAAATTTACTATAAACCACCTTTTATCTACTTTTGTTTACAAATGACCACCCATTTTAATAGTTTCCATTAAATCTATTAAAAGACCATTTTACCCTTTATTTTTATTGTATTTACAACGAAAAATAAATGCTAATTAATCCATTATCTTCCCAAATCATTTTCTTTTGTTGGTCAAATCCCAAAATGAAACAGTACATAAAAGAATCAACGAGCAGTTCAAAACATATCAGTAATACACCAAACTATTTCCATTCCAATCTAGAACAATAAGGTGATTAATTAGGGGTAAGACTGCAGCAACAAAATTAGTACCAAATCAAATCGAAACAGAAAAGCTCCAATCGAGCCCTGTGACGGTAATAAGGGTGGGAGATTATAAGGGAAGAGAAGCCCT
This sequence comes from Fallopia convolvulus, assembly GCA_964016875.1. Taxonomy (NCBI): domain Eukaryota; kingdom Viridiplantae; phylum Streptophyta; class Magnoliopsida; order Caryophyllales; family Polygonaceae; genus Fallopia; species Fallopia convolvulus. Next base: position 62,919,865 of record OZ024718.1, on the reverse strand, counting down.
TCAATAGTTATAATGGGTGGAACTGGATGGAAGAGTAGTTGAAGTCGTCGTCGCCGCCAGTGAGACGTGAGTGCTCGATGAAGGTGGGAAGGAGGATGGTAATAAGAAAAGTCGACAAGAAAGACAGATCTGAGTCGGGTAATGAAATAGAAGGTGGATCCGAATAAGATGATTGATGAATGTAGAGTAGGTGATGACGGTTACAAGATTGTATTGGGGGCAAGGTCGTTGCTTTGAAGAAAGTCCAATAATCAACGAGAATGGCAGATCTGGACATCGCCGCTGCCGAGAATGGCGGATCTAGACATTGCCACCACCGGATACGGGTTAGCAAAATTGAGGCGTTTGGGGCATGAGTTTTGCACCAGATTGGTGTTGGAATTTAATTAGAGATTAATTTAGGGTTACTTTGGTGGAGAATTTGGACTATTGGAATGAAATTGAATTGAGAAGATGGGATTATGATAGAATGCTCAATCGAAAAAGATACTCAATGTAAAAAGTTTTCTTCTTTTTAGAAATAAAATAAAAATAAAAATGATAAGGCTAATCTAAAAGTACAAAACATAGCAGAGATTTAACGGATCTGTTAAAAAAGGTGGTGACTTGTATAATTTAAGGGGTGGTTAAATGCAAAGTGTATAACATAAGAGGTGGTTAAATACAATTTTCCCAAAAAACTTATATAAATCTTCACAATTTATACATGAAAATAAGAAAGGGAAGAAGATGAATAATTCACATTGTGCAATTACCTCCAAATTAATCCCTCCAATCATGCATCTAAAATTGCTTATTTTTAATTATATATGTAGGAACGAACCTAGGAATTTAAATTATGGTGGACTAATTGACACTAAAATTTTTTGGATGGGTTAAATTACCTTATTTTTACTAATTTACCACTAAAATTATTTATTTTTTATTATTAAATTTATCCTATTTTTTATTATTTTTTATTTTTTAGGGTGGGCTGGGGCCTACCCCAGCCACCCCTTAGGTCTGTGCCTGCATATATGTGATACAAGCAAGAGGTGAAATTATAAGGGTAACTTGTAGAAATCCATGTACTATATTCATAACATTCCTCCTTTAATATTCACCTTCTTAGATATTTTAGGATAATGGTTGTACTTAAATATGGCACATCAGGACTAAGAACCTCTTCGTCCTCTTATCGGGGATCAAATTGATCATTTTCCAAATTGAGGGACCGAACTTCCAAAGGAGAGCTCAAAGGGTATGCTTTGTCCATGTAAAATCTTTTAAGAATTTGTAGACTGATGGATAAAAATTCCATCCTTTAGTTGCTCAATTTATAAGCCAAGATAGAGCTTTGTTTGTCTGGGATCTTTCATCTCGAATTCTTTCATCAAATACCATCTTGAAGTTTATTTGAAGTTCTGACGATGTTAAAATCGTCAACATAAATAGTGATAATAGCAAATCTCACTACTACAATTAAGGTTTTTAGTAGTGGCCAAAAACCGACACAAAATGGTCGTAAAACGCTACTATAGGGATAAAGTAGCAGTTTTCCAACCGCTTCATCTGCTTCCGCTGCTTTATGTCTACGGTAGCGGTTTTTTAAAGATGTGGTAGCGGTTACCCATTGATACATAGAACCGCTGCAATAGAGTTTATAACCGCTACTATTGATAGCGGCGGTTTTCTTTTCATTTGCAGCGGTTATTTTTCTATCCTAGCGGTTTAATAGGACTATGGCAGCGGTTTTAGAGCTATTGTGTCGGTTTTATTGATCAATTGAGGCGGTTTATTATTTATTATAGCGGTTCTTAGAAGGCTATGGCAGCGGTTTGGAGGTGCAAAAATTAAAAATTTTAAGCTATTGTAGCGGTTTTAAATATGTACATTTCAATATTATATAGCAGCTTTATTTTCCAATAAATCCCTAATAAATTATATATATTATATGAATAATTCTTATAAAACATACAAATACAAAAAATTATAAATCACAATTGAAATGAGATGTCATATTTCAATTAAACTATCATTCATTACATAGAGAATATCCTAACTTGAATTTGCTAATATATACCAAAGCAAATCCAAGACAAGCATCATGTTCACAACTTAATTTCCAAGGCAAAAGCAAGCAAGCACTTTACAAATCTTAATGTACTTAGTAATGTCAAATGCCTACAAGTGGGAAAGTATCTTAACCAAAAAATGTCGGTTTTAAATAAGAACCTGACACAAAAAGGTGCTTGCCCATATACATATTTGTACTTAATTCCTAAGTAATGATCCACCATCTTGGAATCCAAAAAAATAAACCTGCAAAACGTACAACTAAAATGTATAAGCTACTCATGTGATATGATCATGTGCAAATAAGGTGATGTAAAACTAGTAACTGGATTTGACCCATTTAAAGAAAGGACTTGTGTAATAATTTGAACTAATTTGCTTAAAATCATGTACAATTTTTACCTTAAAAGTCAATCAGCCATATAAAAAGGATTGTCACTTTCACCCTGTCCATATGGAGACATTAAAAGCAACATTAGCAATTAAACTAAATCTAGCAACATTTCACATCTAGCAAAAACTGAAATCAGTAACATTCCACGACAGCACTTTAACAATCGTAATTGGAACAATTGACATACAAGATGACTCATTCACAACTAGCAACATTCCACATCAGCACCTTCAAAGCATGCTAACTAAATATTTATACAATCAAAGCAGAATTGTTCCAGCTCAGTAAAATAATCGATGCACTAGATTAATAAGTATGTTGCACGTACTGCTCAGTAAAATAATTGCTGCACTGGAATAGATCTGAATAAACAGTGCAAAAAATTGATCTGAATGAACCTTGGAATTGACCGGCCTTCACAACCAGGAACAATAAAAGAACTCACATCAGATTGCCATTTTCACCTAAGATGCAAAATGTGTTGCCATTTTCCACACTTTCTGGTGTTTGGCGAAAATAATAGAAATGACATCAGATTAACTAACTCATAATAAGACCAGCTAGTCCAATTCAGCACAACTTGTAAGATAGTGAAAGAGATCCACTATAGTTTCTAGTGAAAATATCTAAAGCAAGCAAGACTAACCAACCAGACTTAGCACATCAGACTAACCAACCAGACTTGGCATATTTAAAGCAAGTAAAGACTAAACAACCAGACTTGGCACATCAGACATGGCACATCAGACTAACCAACCAGTTTCTAGTCCAATTCAGTAAGACTAGGCACATTAGACTTGAAACATGTAAATACTAATCAACCAGAATCAAGTTTATTCATTTCATTTTTGGATCCAATTCCAACAAACATGCAAAGTCATGATCAACGACATTGCTAAAACTCACCAAATTAATCTTGTTGGGAACTAGATGCATCTCCTTCATCGGTTGGGAAGTCAGGGATCACAAGATCAATTCCAGGGTTAGCTGCTCGTATATTTGATAACATAGTAGCAAGTTTTTGCTCAAACCGTGCTTCTCGTCTTTTATCCACTTCTTCCAACTTTTGTTCAAGTTGTTGACAGATAGACTCCAAGAAAATTGGAGGAAGTATAAACGGATTCTTGGGATCTTTGTTTTTCAAACTCGACTTTGTCACACCTAGTCCATACATACGTAGGCGCCCACTATGCTCATTCTTCCCCATAACACCATAATAAGGATCAGATTTGACACTGCCATCATCCAAGGATTGTAATGCTTTCATTTTCTCCTAATTAAGAATAGCCCAAAACAAGGCAAAAAATATATAGCATTACTCTAATGTAACTTAAATAGACTATAGAACAATGTAAAAGAATTTAAATAATTATCTCACAATATTCTGCAGTGTCTCGTCATTTTGTGTCAAGTATGTGCGTCCATCCTTTCTCTTTCTAGATACCATATATAAATCTGCTTGTGATGGACACCTCTTGTCCGAGTCATTTTGTTGCTATAAAAAATAAAAGTGTGTAACTAATTCAAATAAAATCACTAAAAACAGAATACAACCTAACAACTATGGAAAGAAGCAATCTAATATTTGTAAAACACAAGTAAATACTTGTAGTAGGATTCATATGATAAGTACATCAAAATTACACTAATTTCCTATCCATGGAACTCGTATTGACTTGAGTTGGTAAGATTGAAAAACAAATTTACCATCTCATGATGCAACGTAGCAATTAATGTTGGACCCAAAGTATGCATGTCATTTTGCTTTGCTCGGTTTGCTTTGTTTCTCCTACTCGCTTCCTATATAATATGGAAAACTAGATTAAGATGTTCTACACATAGGAAAATCAGTGAAACGTCTCTTTTTAGTCAAAATCCATCAATAGTATAGATGAAATTAGTAATTTTCAGCAGGTTGCATTTTCAGTAAGTTACCTTTGATTCATCTGTGTTCCAATACTCCAAAAGTTCTTTAAACTGGCACTCTGGAATATCCTTTGGCCTTCTATCCAACATTTCTTGCATGGTTTCATCTTCAGAGAAGTGTTTTTCCCTTAATTTTGTTTTGTACCACTGCCACTTTGTACCAACATTTGATAACACACCATCCTTTGCTTCTTCGGGAATAATGTATTTAGTCTAAAATCAAGAAATGCAAAGTTAGTTTAGTTATACGCATCATATTAACTTGCAAAATCGAGTCGGTGATTTACCTGAATGTATTCCCAAATTTGATCCTTTGTAGGCATATATGACCAACTTATAATATTCAAAGGTGCAAACTGCTGACTCCTAGCTATAGTTCCAAGGAAGCGAGCAAACGTCCGTGCTATATGTGTTGTAGGCCCCACAACTTGGCGTAGATCATTTAAAACAATAACGTCGCGTTCTTCCATAGTACGCCCATGTATATTTGCCAAAATGGTTCTCCCTCGGTGCTTCTTTTTTTCTGTAACTGATTAATTAATTGGTATTGATTAAAATCAAGCAATTATAAAAGCAGATTTGATCAAGTAGTTATGAAACAGAAATATCCTAGGATTATTATTGTAATACTATCCTAGGATTATTACTTCTTCAAATTTGTCCAACATCAGCAATAAATTTTACAAAAATATATAAGAGATGAATTTTTTCTTACCTGCATTTGGTGCATTTGTTGCAACATCATGGATGCTTTCATCATCTTCTATAAGATCCATCTCATCATTAGACAAATGTGAGTCCTCATTTGGTTGTTGAACATCGTTCATATTGACTCTTTGACCATTCGAGGCTTGATTTTTTCTCATTTGTAAAAATAGACTCATAGTCCCTGGAGCACAATAGCTTTTGAGCTGTTGTTGATTCAAACTTGTATGAGACGGTTGGTTTTGCTTTTGTTGAGCTTCTTTTGTTGAGTTTCTTTGTGATGGCTCCTGATTTACTTGACCTCGAGAAGATAGAACATTTACATCATTTTCTCTGCCTTGGGCCAAATTTTCTTGATTTTCTTCTCTTTCATTTGCCTTAGCTTGCTTGAATTTCTGTTGTCTCTCTCTAGTTTTCAGCTTCATAAATTCAGCCATAGGCAACGTTTGGGTAAGAGCTTTTTTCCACTCTTATCATTCCTTGGAACCTGCAAAACATGTAAGAGCATGCATACAAATAATATATCAGTTCCATATTGAAGAAATTAGAGGTATAAAGTCAATGAAGATCCGTTATACATACTCTCAGATTAACTCCACTAGCATGAGTGACATTGTCAAAATGTCCAATACTTTGATCAGCAAAGGTCTCTGCCACCTTTTGCTTCTTGCTGCAAATATTATAGAAGATTGTGAAAAAAAATATCAAATAATTAAGTATACTAAGAGAGATTACCAAAATGCCTAGTTGACCTGGTTAAAGAGGGGGAAGAACCAAATGCATCAATCGTTTTTTTCTGGCCATGAACTACTATGGGACCAACGGTCCATCTAAAAGTAGGTCTAGGCCAGAACTGTCCATCTAATTTTTTTGTTCAATTTTTAGAAGGAATCTGAAATTACACCTTCATGCCAGCTCAGTTTTAAGAAAGAAAAACCCAGTATCTGAATGGAGTTGTTAGCAACTCAAATTAGCATTGGTCCACAGGCAATAAAAACCAGTTTTTCAAAATTTACACTGTTTAAACAGAGATGAAAGCAAAAGGAATCTGAACGGAGCTTTAAGCAATGTCATCAACATCATCGGAACAAAGGTAGTATGGATTCAAATCACCAATTCAGCATATAAATCCATAGGAAGCAAGGCCAAAGAGCAACCAAACACAAAACTGAAAAGAAAAGAACATAACAAAGAGAGGAAATCAAGCAACCATAAAAAGCACACACAACACACATTGATCAATCACTAAATCAGCCTATTTTTCACTCAGCCAACAACAATATTATGGATGCTTTGTTCCCTTGTTTTAGAATTTTGACAACCATTTGAGATCTTATCACTTCCTAAGTTTAAGGTATCAATTGTATGTTACTGGTAAGACTATTTTTTAGATGTAGGAGTTACTTATTACATTGAATGCCCATTTCTTGTTGTAACTCGGTAAGAACCTGTCAAGTTGATTTTTTTTGTTCAGTTTTTAGAAGGAATCTGAAAGATAAAATTAAAAATCCTTGTAGCTGTATGATAGAAACAGAAGACGTCTGGAACTAAATCAGCCTATTTTTCATTCCTTTCTGGTCCATCAATCCCATTTAGTATTCTTGCCAAAGCATGCCTCTGTATGATAGAAACAGAAGACGTCTGGAACTATGCTAGCTATTCTACTCATTAACATCTACTTTTGCAATAAAATTCCAAGAAGAACAAATTTGGCTAGAGATGAAGTTAAGCCATAATGGAAAGGTGAAGCTGGTTCATATGATTTTTTGCAAGATATTCCAATTCAGCCTTTTGAGTAACAACAACATGTCAACATGAATCATTTTGATCAGCCAAAACAACATGAATCATATAAAGTTAAAGATAATTAAGGAGATGCATAAAATTTCAACTATGATCTTAACAAAATATACATATTATATTAGTCCATCTAATCTGATATCAACAAAATGTTTCACGCAGCAGAGTGTCATCATAAAACCACTAATCTGATTAGGAATATACAGATTATATTAGTCCATCTAAACTGATTTTCAAAGTTCCAGTTTACTAAAGTAAGAAACCCTCCATTAATGGCATTCATACCAATTCTTAACTAGCTTCAGATTATTAAGGTCTCTCATCACTGAATGTGCATCAAGTACACCAAATGAAAGACAACTCAATAAATTCCAACTAAAAGCTGTTGACAGAAATCTGATGAACAATTAATTTCATGGATATTTTATTGGTATCTATTCTATTATAAAAGCATACGTAACTTTTGATCTCGGCCATCCAATTACTTAAAAATGCGTGTTGCACTATCGTGTGGGTGTAATAATCCGATTTATTCTGGCCGCTTGATTTACTATCGTGTGGCTGTTATTAATTCATTATTTCTCAATAATAATTTTGTTATTTTATTGTTCCTCGAAATTCGTGTCGGTCTTGCTTAGCTCTTAGGTAATCTCGGAGAGACCGTAAAAAATATATTTCCTTGGAAAAGCGTGCCCGACTTAAGTGATATTCGGATGTAAACGGGTAATTTTGACATGTCTCGAAAAACGTGTCCAAGTTACTTCACTTGTAAGCGATCTCGTAAAAAATATTTTTTCTTGGAAAAGCGTGCCCGACTTAAGAGGTATTCGGATGTAAACGGGTAATTTTGACATGTCTCGAAAAACGTGTCCAAGTTACTTCGCTTGTAAGCGAGCTCGTAAAAAAAATATTTTTTCTTGGAAAAGCGTGCCCGACTTAAGTGATATGCGGATGTGAACGGGTAATTTTGACATGTCTCGAAAAACGTGTCCGAGTTACTTCGCTTGTAAGCGAGCTCGCAAAAAAATATTTTTTCTTGGAAAAGCGTGCACGACTTAAGTGATATTCGGATGTGAACGGGTAAGTTTGACATGTCTCGAAAAACGTGTCCAAGTTACTTCGCTTGTAAGCGAGCTCGTAAAAAAATATTTTTTCTTGGAAAAGCGTGCCCGACTTAAGAGGTATTCGGATGTAAACGGGTAATTTTGACATGTCTCGAAAAACGTGTCCAAGTTACTTCGCTTGTAAGCTCGGATAAGTTTGTTTCTTAGTTGTGAAGAAAGCTCTTATACGTAATAAAACAAGGTTTTAAACATTGAATGGCGTGAAGTTAGGTAAATTAATCCAAAAAAACATGCCCCTTTAAATAAATTTACGGAAATGCCATTTCCATATCCCTACACTTCTTAGTTACTGTTAAAATGAAGTCTTCGTCTTATAATCGCCGCGCAACGCGCGACTTTATTGCTAGTAAACTAAAAAAACTGATGACATTGATTGCATAAACTGAAGTCATGAAGAAATACTTCATTGGAAAAAAAATCTTTCAGCACCATTACAATAGCATCCTCATACCTGAAGTTCGCAGTCAACAGACTCTTTAGGCCCGGATAATTTAGCCACAATATTCTTTGAAATCCAATCAAACTTTTCCTGCAAAGACTTGTTAAGTAGGCTGTTGTTAAACCCCTTAGCTTTCATTTTGGCAGCATTTGCTTCTAGTGTTTTCATCCTTTTCTTTTCATAGGGGTTCATGCTCTCAGTTTGATTAGAAGGCTTATTCTTGTTGCCCATCTGTTCAACAAACTTAAACAAAAAGGTTAAACTCCAAATCCATTATAACATAAGATAAATCAGCACACCACTTAAATTATGAGATAATGAGGACAAGCTTACATGTAAAAATTATTTAAACCAGCTGACCACTCAAATAAAACCCAAAAAACAGCAAAGAGTATTCATGTTACATCAACAAGCAAGTAGAGTTTTACATATAGGATTGTCAAACACAACATAGAAATTAAGCTACAACCAAGAACGAAGCTAAGGCTTAAAATAATTGACTACTAGCTAGTCAAAACCAGCTACAATATTTCCAGACAAATCAACTATTGTTGCTTGTACATCCTCTCTAGTACGAATTATTTCTACATCACCATCTGCAATGTCAACCCTACTTCGATGAGACCAATGAGGTTCCTTCTAATACATCTCAGCAACTTCATCGATTCTTTCATCCTCAAACTCAGAATGTTCTTTAGGAAGGTCTTTTACAACATAATACAGATCAGTTGCTTCTAGGTCTTGAACATAAAAAATCTGACTTGCTTGAGATGCCAAAATAAATGGCTCTTACTGAGCAATCAACTTCTTGCGATTGACCCGAGCAAGACCATTGGTATCTTCCTCAGATTGAAACCAAACACACCCAAATAAGACAACACTGAAATTATCTGCATAGAATATCTCAATGATTTCTTCAATGGAGCCATAGTAGGTAACATCACCAACAATAGGGTGTTGATCCTTAGTACTAGCAAAGCTTGGAGTTAAGGCCGATAATGTAACTCCGCTATTATCAGTCACACCATGTTTATCACGTTTCATAGTGTGAAATTTGTATCCATTTATCAAGTACCCACTATATTTTTTAACAATGAAAGAAGGTCCAGAAGATAACAACTTAATAAAACCAGGCACATGTTCACCTTGACCCTGTTCAACCTCAACTCTCTCCTTAAACCAATCTATGAAATCATTACTATGGCTTTGAAAACTGTCCCACCTTCTTTTATTTCTGCTGCTAACAAGTGTTTCATGCTCACTGCATCACAATAAAAACAGAATTAAGTTGCTACTTATGCAGCAATCGAAAATTTCAAACAATGCTAACTTAAATTTAGTCTTCAACAATGGCTTTAGTTTATTACCTAATATATCTTTCAACTTCTTCGTTTTGACAATTGAATAGAACATATCGATGTGCTTGACTCCACTTTACAAGATCAATCTCATAATGCTCTTTCTTTTTTTTTCTTCCCTCGCCCCATTATTGGATGACCCGTCTTTGGAAAAATAATTTGGGCATCTACATGCTGATCAGTTGGCTTATCTCCACTGGTGGATCCATGATGCAAATATCTAGCACAAAAGGTAATACATTCTTCAGCTAAATATGCTTCAGCCATTGATCCTTCTGGACGACCCTTATTGTGAACAAAAGACTTCAGCTTTCTAAGAAATCTTTCAATTGGATACATCCACCTAGGAGAAACAGGTCCCCCAAGTCTAATCTCTTCGATTAAGTGGACGGGCAAGTGAACCATGATGTCAAAAAATGTAGGAGGAAAAATCATTTCCAATTGACAAAGAACTTCAGCAATCTTATCTTGTAGATAATCAAGTTCCTCTGGGTCAATAACTCTGCGACATATCGCCTTAAAAAAGGCACTCAACCTAATGAGTGGAGCTGCAACATCCTTTGGCAAAGTTTGGCTGACAACAACGGGAAGTAAATACTGCATTAAGAAGTGAGCATCATGACTTTTATACCCCATGATTTTTCTTTGTTGGAGATTAACACAACGTGCAATATTGGAATCACACACTTGTGGTAACTTAGCATTCTTAATCACAACACAAAATCTGACCCTCTCATCCAATGTCATCCAAAAACGAGCCTTTGCAAGTTCTATGTGTTCACCATCATTAACAAGTCTTGGTTGAAGTTCCTGCATCAAATCAAGTTCTGCCAAATCCATTCGTGCTCTTACATGATCTTTTGTCTTCCCAGAAATATCCAACAATGTCCCAATTACATTATCACAGAAGTTCTTCTCTATGTGCATCACATCTAGACAATGGCGACAATCGATATGCATCCAGTAAGGCAAATCAAAAAAAATTGACTTCTTTTTCCATGGACAAATGTCACTTTTGTTCTTTTTTTTCCTCTTCTTACTAATCTTCTTCTTTCCAAACACATTTCTAAATCCAGCCAATAGTTCCAAAGTTTCATTTCCCGACAAGCGAATTGGAGCAGAATCTGTATCAACCTTCCCAGAAAAATGCCTTCTGTTACGGCGATATGGGTGGTTCACTTTCAAAAATCTGCGGTAACCCGTGTAGCAAGTCTTTCTACTATGCCTCAAATATTGCGAACGATTCTCATAATGACAAACAGGGCATGCCAACGGTCCTTTTGTGCTCCAACCAGATAGCATTGCTAAACCCGGAAAATCACTTATGGTGAACAACAAGGCTGCATGCATATTAAACACTTGGTTACTTGCAGCATCATATGTTTCTATTCCACACTCCCATAATTCTTTTAAATCCTTGACCAGCGGTTTCAAGTATACATCTATGTCATTTCCTAGAGATGAAGGACCTGGTATAAGCAATGCTAACATTAAAAATTCTGATTTCATGGACATCCATGGTGGCAAGTTGTAACAACTTAATATAACTGGCCATGTACTATGCACAATACTCATTGAGTTAAATGGGTTAAATCCATCACTAGATAAACCCAATCTGACATTGCGAGGATCCTTAGAAAATGATGGGTACAACAAATCAAATTTCTGCCAATCTTTACCATCAGCTGGATGTCTTAAAAGACCATCTTTGGGCGTCCAGTTTCATGCCATGTCATTTTACAAGCTGTCTTCGGACACATAAACAACCTTTGTAACCTCTTCTTGATGGGGAAGTACCTCAAAATTTTTGCTGGAATTCGACGAACCTTACCAGTTTCCTTATCCTTTTCTTCTGATTTCCATCGAGAAGTCTTACAAATATGACATGATGTTGCATTAGCATTCTCTTCCCAGTACAACATGCAGTCATTCGGGCATGCATCTATCTTGACATAATCAAGACCCAAGAGCCGAAGCACCTTCTTCGCTTCATTAAAAGAGCTAGGCAGCCTAGCATCTGGTTGCATGGCTTTTAAAAGTTTTAGCAAATCAGTGAATGCACCATTGCTCAGGTTATGGTCTCGCTTATAGACGAATAACTGAATTATAAAAGACAACTTGGAAAAGTTCTTGCAGCCAGGATACAACTCCTCTTCACCTTCTTTGACTAAGTTGTAGAAATTCTTTGCATCTTCATTCGGACCATTTCTGAATGCGTCATGTAACAGATCATCCATATTTTCATCAAAGATATTCCCACCATAGTCATTCACTGCCCTTGTTTCCTCCTCTGTTTGATCTTCGTCCTCTGGTACTCGATGAAAACCTTTTGCAATCATATGCTCTTTGACAACATTTGTATGCAAACAATTTCGACGATAGCAAACTTTACAAGGACAACAAATTTCATTCCCTTGTGCTTCATTTACAAATTTTTTTTGTATATACTCATCTACTCCTTTTTCATATTCCTTACTCCATCTAGGAAACATCCACCACTTTGATCCACTATTGTCCATTCCTAAAGTAGTTTAATTACCCAAAATGCAAATATTACAAACTAATTAAAAACATGCACTAGAAGTAATAACAATATACTTATGCATATATACAAAATAATACCCACAATAAAAAGACATTTATTAACATAATTAATTCAATCATGGAAATGAGATCCACAAGAGGCATAACAGAGAAATAATAATAACTCTTATGTCAGCCAATACATTATTCATTCCAACTCCAAGTAATATTAGACTATGAATTATTAGCAAATAGATTCATTCATAATAATACCAACTTTTAAATCATTGCACTTGAGATTAGTACAAGTAAAACTTCTGACAGGAATCAATATTATGCGTCCTGCCCATTGTTATTTACCCCCAAACAGGCCCAATGTAGTAGAGAAAATGAGTGGTTGAATGTGTAGTTGAGAAAATTAATGGTTCATTACAAATACACAATAATCTTTTTGAGAGAGTATGAAATGTTTTCTTTGAATTATCTTTCATAGCTGTTGCATCCTTAGGCCAGATTCATGTCAATTCATAAGGAAATAATTCTTTTTTTTTCAACTAACCCTTATTAAATCTATGTACTGTCTCACATAAGAGATATGCAACAACTGTATCAAGATATACACAACTAGCCATCAAGACATGTATAGCATGCTAAATTATTTAATAGTACATTTTGCATATGAAAACTTCATACCATATTCAGCATATTCAAATTCAGAAATTGATATCTATCTAAGTATAGACCAAAACAAAGAAGCTTTTAAGGAGTTGTAACTCACTTTTTTAATTGGATATCAAGAAGTTGTTAGGAGAAGACAATTTTTGCCCAACTAGCTACCATTAGCTTTTGTTCTATATGGTGGTTGATCAATTCTCTGCAAAAACACCATGATTTCATGCATTAATTCCTTTTTTCCATGGGCACATTAATTAATTTGTAGTACTAAACTGGGTAAGGGAAAAAAGTCTAATGCAAACTGAAAGACCAACACCGACAATCGTAAACAGACACACATTGTATACAGAAGAGAACCAAGACAACTAAGCCAAAGTTTCGCTTCACATAATATACCTTCCTACATTTTACTATTTATTATATATCGACTTTTTGTTGATGATATATCATCAATAGGTTTATCAAATCTTGAAGCAACTCAGTGCTCAAAAGAAGTAATTATACTAATAAAAGTAGACATAGTAGACATCAAGGCTTTTTAAGTTAACTCACAATAGCTTTTGTCCCTTTGATTTATCCTTGAACTGAGCAACTTGGTCATTACTATCTATCTCAAAATCCTCATTAATCCATATTTAGATGCAGGGTGCGAACAAATGTACATTAAAAATGAGAAATTTGAAATTCAAGAGCACATGATACACCATATATTATTTCTTAAACAGGGTGCGAACAAATATTGTTTCTTATGAGAAAAATGAGAAATTTGAAATTCAGGGTGCGAACAAATTTAAGTTAACTCATATTAATCCATATTCATCTCCATTAATCTAACCATATATTGTTTCTTAAACAGTCAAACGACCAGGCCATTTGGCAGAAAATTCATGTGCTTGAGAAAATTCATGGAGAAATCCTTAATATGTATCAATAGCATCAAAGTCATCAATTTAGGAAATTAATTCCTAAGCCAACTAATGAGTCATAACTCATTGCATTATAAAGTCCAACTAACATTAGCCATATTCATAAAAGAAAAATACAGAATTTCCAATATTAGCAAAGATCATCTCCACAAAATATACATAATAGAACTAGATGATGGTAAAAGCATGATTTGAGCCATGGTAAGCACAATGATTAAGGCATTGCCTTTTGGTTCTTGAGTTTGATTGATGGGTGTTGCTGGTTCAAGTGCCTCATGGACAGTTGATAAGTAAATTAACTAAGAATATGCGGTGCAACTAAGAAATCAAACATTTGCTCAAATTTAGAGTTTCACCTACGAAAACTTCACCTCTAGTGTCTAGACTCTACAAGGTATACACAGCTTACATATTATGACACCATCATCTTCTCAAGCACATGCAACATTGAAACAAACAACAAATAAACAAGAGAGAATAATGAATTTTTTACCTTCCCCATTAATCTAACCATGGAGAAATTAATCTCCATTAATCTACCAGGCCATTTGGAAGAAAAAAATGACCATCATGACTCAAACAGTCAAACTCACAAATACCTTTCCTAATAAGAAACATTGTTTCTTAAAGTTGAGACATAGAGCTCCTAAAAAATAATTGCATTGATTCACCTTAGACATCAGATATTGCACAATTGATAAGGGAGAATGGGCTTTGTGATTGATAAAAAAGAATCCAGCTTCTGAATGCAGACTAATTAGCCATTATCTTACCAACTCAATCTACTAGGGGCATTAAACTGAACAGCTTGGGTGTCACTTTCTGTTTCTAGCGAAAATAAAAGAAATCACATCAGAGAGAGACTTAGGACTGAATTGAATAGAAGCTGAACTGAATTACTAGTGGAGCTGCAGAAGAAAAACCATGAATTGAGAAAGAGATTATACAACAGTCCCTCGATCTCCCTCTCCCAAAGCCTCGCACCAAGTCCCTCGATCATCTCAAACACCCAAGCTCTCTATGGCTCCCTCGAAACCGCCCTTTCTGAGACAACCAAGGTCTCCACACTCCTCTCAAACACCCGTATAAGTTATACAGCAACAATGAACCATTTCAATTTTTTCAAGAAACAAGTCTAGAGCCCTAGGTCAAACTTCAATTGAGAATTTCCATAGATAAAAGCCGGATTGAACAAAATTTACATCCTTCAAGTATCAATAAACCAAGAGACTAATTATGAAATTCTAGGCCAAAACGATCGGATGCAACTCACCTTTGTAAAGCAACTGTAGATCTTCTAAACACC